>JAJJWW010018963.1:485144-529186 GCA_023531295.1 Papaver armeniacum
AATGATAAGTATATTTGTTACCTTCCCCTGTCTCCTCCTCGGCTCCGCAATCCTATCTCTCTTCCGATGAACGAAAACCTCGGAAGGAGTACCGGGACTTGGTGGAAAACACCAAGACAAAATATCACCCCACAAATCGCCCGAGCCGATCAACCAAAACCAGAAAAACAGAAAAGTATACTTACCCGATCAACATTGATTACCCAGAAAGGATAAAACTCGCCGGAGGAGGGAATTTGCCGCTCAAGAGAGGACCGGAAATAACCCGGTGGAACCCGATCCCAAGCCGAGTCATTAGTATGACGGGCATGCTTGTTGGAGCTCTTCCCCTCGGGATCCTCATCTAAAAGAAGCCTCCCAACACCGTCGGGGAAGAGTTTTATGGCGATGAGGACTAGTTTGCAAACCCTGCGAGATCGCCATTAGTAGTGGTCCCGCTCCGATAATTGTCGGCGAAGCCGGGCGGGAGTATAGTCACTCGCACGGGGAAGGATCGTAGGTGGACCAAGCAAGAGGAGAACACTCGCCCCGGCACGCCTCTCCCACTCGGACAAGATGCGGAAGGTATTGCCACTCCACCGGAGCCAAAGCGCGACACGGACGAATCTTGGAGAGAGCCTCGTACCAAAATGGACGACTAGGATCGTATAGTGGGAAACGCAGTCCGAGCTCTCTGGCCCTGGTAACAATGGTCGCCTTTACCGAATGGGAAACTTGTAACATCATCTTTTCTCAAAACACCCTTCTGGGCTCGACAAGAGCGACGTCATATCCATGAAGATCGAACTCGCCCTTCAACCGTTGAACATCTTGCTCATCCGACGGATCCTTAGAAGCCCTCTTGTCGGCCCTACAAGAAAACGAAGATGAGTTATCGGGAAAGATAGAATCGAGAGCGCGGTAATCATACTTGGAAGGACTCTCTACGACGAACAAGGAATCAAGCGGTACGCCGTCTTCATCGAGAAAACACATAACTCACACACCTTCTCTCTGTCATGTGAGGAGTTGAAGAAGACATGAAAGCTAAGGAGGAAAACTAAGCGGGGAGAAGCAAAACGCAACCGAGCCGGAGATTGCGGCGGCAGCGGGACGGAGAAGACGACGGATAGTGGAAAAGAGAGGGATGAAATCGCTTGGGAACGATCAACAAAGAACAAAAGGAGGATGGAGAGCGAAGTTGCAGAGAGGATAGAGAGAGAATGGAGTTGCAGGAAAGGAAATATGGGGAAACGAGGTTTAGACGTCGAACTTATAAACCCCTCCCATGGTAAGCGGCAGAGGAGGTGAACCGGTTGAGTAACTAAAGCGAGTGGGGAACAAAGATGCGTGAAAACCAGGCATGACCGAGGACGTGGGAAGACGAGGGCGTTATTCTTCCCCACGTGTTGACTACACGAGTGAAAGAAGGGGCATAAATGTAGGTGTAAATAATCCACAAGGACAAAGGTGGAACGATCCTAAGCCATGGCGTACGTGAGCAAGCGTGCACCTAGGGTGTACGGATCGCCTCTCCGAATCTGGGGCGTAAGAAAGAGGAGCCGAAAGTCGATTTAAAAGGGGGAAAAGTCGTGACGCGATGGACATCGAGCACTTTGGAGCCATAAATGCGCCGACAAAGTTGGTGAAGAGATAAGGAGGACTCGGTCGGGAAAGACTCGGCCAAGGATCCCAAGGGCGACATCGATTACCCCCATCGAAACGGGGCGACATCGAGTGGCGAGATAACCAGGCGGACATCACTCGGCTTGACGCACCGACCCGAACAAATAAGGACGGTCAAGTGAGACATCGATCGACCCCCGAGAGGAACATCGAGGAAGCTACACCAGGCCTAACATCGTAGCACTGGATGTATCATCACTTGTAACTATAAATAGAGACCATGTAGAGAGGTAGAGGGAGAGGAACAAGTGAGAGAGAAAGGCACACCTAGAGCACTGAGAGAGTAATATTCGTCTTGTATCCTTGAATCAAGTAATAAGATCATCTTTAACCCCCGTGGACGTAGGTAATCATGCCGAACCACGTTAACCTCGCGTTCTTTTATGATTTTCGCATATTACTTTCTTGGTATAATTCTTCGGATGTAGTAGTAGGATCTTCCACCACTACAATGATCAGTTTGTCGATGAAAAAATTACCGTGTCGTCTGCGAACAAAAGATGCGTCACTGCTGTTCCATGGGTTGATATTTTAAACCCTTCAATCAATCTTTGAGACTCAAGCTTCATAATCATTTTACAAAACCCCTCCATAACTATTGTAAATAGGAAAGGAGAAAGTGCATCACCTTGTCGCAAGCCCCTTGTACTTGTGAAAAGTTCCCCAGGAGTCCCATTAATCAATATAGAGAAATGGGCTGTTGAGATACAAGAAAAAATCCATCTTCTCCACTTTGTACCAAACCCCATCTTAGCCATTACTTGATCTAGATAGTGCCAGTTGACCTTATCATAGGCCTTTTCAACATCCATCTTGAAAACCCAACCGTCAGTATTTTCTCTTATTTTCGAATCGATACTCTCATTTGCCAGCAAAATACTATCCACAATTTGTCTATTTGCCACAAATGCACTTTGAGCATCAGAAATAATTTGGGGGAGAACTTTCTTCAATCTGGTTGATAACACTTTGGTGATAATCTTATAAGATGTGTTGATGAGACTAATTGGACAAAACGCATACATACCCAGAAACATATTGAGCTTTTATGGATCAAACATATTGATGCACCCATAGTTAGGCTTTCATAATCAGGTTAGGTATTCGTTTAGCGTTTAGTACAGCCCAACACTTTCCAACTAGTTGCCCCCGTGATTAGGTTAGATTATACTAATAATTCAACTTGATCACTTGAGAATCAAAATCAATTTAATAACAAATAATCATAATTCTAAATCACAATTGAAAATGATAATTAATGACAAAATGTAAGCGAAATCGAGGGTGAAATGAAATCTCTTACCTGACAAAATGACAAATAATCCAGAACATCATCAGAATCATAAGCAGGAAGCATAAGGCTTGTCAATTAACCATCTTTCTCAATATCCCTGATAAAACATTAAAATTGGTTAGATAATTAGTTACTCAAATCTTAGTTTTTAAAGTTAATTGGAAAAAGGAAACACCCAATTTCTTATCACGCTATGGCTCCCCCTTTGTAGTTTAGTTTCTCATTCTTTTACCATCAAAGATTGGTTTTTTTTAGAGGATACTGGCTAGGGAAAATGTGGGTTTTCGTTTAGTATTTGGTTTCACATTGAAGACTGCTAGTGTTGCTGATGATGAAACTCAAAGATAGTGTTGGTTTCAGAGGTAGAAGATAAAAGAGGGACTTTACTTAACGTAAAAAATTTATTGTGGGTATCCAATAAATATATCTCGACCGTTAACGTTTCTTCATCCGACGGGCTGAACCCAGCCTATTAAATCCTGCGAAATGCAAGCATGCCAATGGATCCCTCCTCTTTTACTAAAAGCAATAGAAATTGGTAGAAAGGGTTATTAATTGATATCTCATTTTCACTAGAAGCAATAAAAAACATTTCACTTGATCGCTAATATAGAATTATATTACTGGGGCTGCACATGGCTGGTTTTTCTGGGCTGCATAGGGTCATGAAGTAGTAATAGCTATAGCCCCTTACCCGACTATTTTACTTATAAGAACAAGTAGTGGGCACGTGCGATGCACGTCGGCGATATTATTTTTTCTTAATTTTTCCTCCAATTTCTTAAAAATTGGTACTTTCATTTTATTTTCCAATTTGGCTTATTATTGGGTAAAAATGAAAAAAGTAAATAATATCATTTTTAATGAAACAGAGGTAATTTTTCGTGTACGAAAACAAAATCTATAGATTCTTCTAAGTAATTTTATAGTGTATCAAGTGAAGTATTTGAGCATCATATAGGCAGCATATAAAAGTTAAATAGGCTCTTTCAATTTACCTTTAAATATATCTAGTTTTTTTTTTTGAAGGATTGTAAATACATTAAAAAATAAAAATTTGATATTGTTGTTTATACTCGTTGTGTAGGTACTTTAAAGAGCTTTCCAAATATATAAAATTTATAAAAATCCGACATACAATTTGGAAGATACGGAGTTTTTAAATATTTGTCTTTTTTTTATATAAAAATGGCATTTCTGTAAATAAACAGTTTCATATATTATTATTTTCAGGTCCTTATTCCGTTAATTATTTCTGTCCTTAGTTAGATATGTATTAAACGAAAGGTCCTTATTCCGTTAAGCATTTTAGTCCTATTCCGTTTGGTGAACCAAAATCTGTTTGGTTAACCAAAAAATGGGTAAGGATTATCATTTTGGCTTGCTTGCATTAAAGAGCCTAGCATTTTTAGGGGCGACCCTAAACGAATTAGGGGCGACACTAAATGACAAAATATGTCATAATCGGAAGGTTAATCCATAATCCCATTTTTTAATGGCCAAACTACCCTTTAACATCGGTAGTTAATCAACAATCGGGAGTCAATTTAGTTTATATAGCTTCCGAATATAAAGTATCCCCAAAATAAAATCCTCTATCTTTTGAATTTTGATTATCCTATAATCGGTAGTAAATAAAGTTATCTTGACTTCCGATTAAAGTAGACCTTTGGCAAATATCCTACCATAATCGATAGTCAAGATAGTTCATATAACTACCGAATATAGAGTAGCCCCAAAATGAGATTTTGCAAACATACGCTTTTTTTGAATTTTGGTTGAGCCTATAATCGGTAAGAAAGGAAGAGTTATCATGACTTCCGATTATACAGTGGCTCTCTTTGCAAATATCCTACCATAATCGGTAGTCAAAATAGTTCATATAACTACCAAATATAGAGTAGCCCCAAAATGAGATTTTGCAAAAATCCTCATTTTTTGAATTTTGTTGAGCCTATAATCGGTAAAAGGAAGAGTTATCATGACTTCCGATTATACGGTGGATCTCTTTGCAAATATCCTACCATAATCGGTAGTCAAGATAGTTCATATAACTACCGAATATAGAGTAGCCCAAAATGAGATTTTGCAAAAATCCTCTTTTTTGTATTTTGGTTGAGCCTATAATCGGTAAGAAAGGAAGAGTTATCATGACTTCCGATTATACAATGGCTCTCTTTGCAAATATCCTACCATAATCGGTAGTCAAGTTTGTTGATATAACTACCGAATATAGAGTAGCCCCAAAATGAGATTTTGCAAAAAATCCTCTTTTTTTGAATTTTGGTTGAGCATATAATCGGTAAGAAAGGAAGAGTTATCATGACTTCCGATTAGTCTTTTTGTTGAATTCCTACCATAATCGTTAGTCAAAATAGTTCATATAACTACCGAATGTAGAGTAGCCCTAAAATGAGATTTTGCCAAAATCCTATAATCGGTAGTAAATAAAGTTATTTTGACTCCGATTCAATTATTCTCGAGAATTAAATGACTGTGCGGCGGTGGACTAAAAAAACAGAAAAAAATCCAAAACTGATGAAATTCGGAGTCGAACACAGCCAGGAGGGGCTATTCCCCAGGACCCCTGCACCTTCGTATAGCGTCACTGGGAATTGTATTCATACCGCGTCCATGCCCGCACCGAGCTTTTCCTTTGCATTGGTTGAGCCTATAATCAGTAGCAAATGAAGGTATCCCGACTTCCGATTATACAGTAGGCCTCTTTACCGAAACCCTAGCATAATCGGTAGTCAAAGATAGTTCATATAACTACCGAATATAGAGTTTCTCCAAAATGAGATTTTGCAAAAATCCTCTATTTTTCTAATTTGGTTGAGCCTATAATAGGTAGTCAAAATAGTTCATATAACTACCGAATATAGAGTTGTCCCAAAAATGAGATTTTGCAATCGGTAGCTAACTAAACTACCGATTATGAAGGGGCATACAAGTATTTTCATCCTATTTTTTCTTTTGTGTCGCCCCTAATTCGTTTGGGGTCGCCCCTAAAAATGCTAGGCTAAAGTGGGGGAGATATGATGAATGGTATCCTCGAAGTACTCACAAAAACCTTATACTTAACTCATGTTGATAAAAATATGTTAACATACACCAAAATTTTGAGTTTTTTTTTTGCCGTTACGGTTGGGAAATGTTGTTGACGCGGACGCCGTCGACACATTTCGGCTGAGAAATGAAGAACTATCAGACGTAACACGTTTTTATGGCTGGGAAATGAAGGACTCCTAATCGTAAATATGAGCTACGGGTGGAAGCTCTTGGCCGTAATTGAAAAGCCATCCCTACCGAACCGTTTTATTAATAAAACCGTCGGGTATGATTCAACCGTATCCAACCGTTTTATTTATAAAAACACTTGGTTTGATTCATAATACCAAGCATCAATAAAACTGTTGGGTATCATTCATAATACTCGGCTTTTTATTATTAAAACGGTTGGATTCGAGTTTCTATGGTTGGGAATATTTAAACTTCCAAGCCATAATTTAATGTTTTCGGATAAGATATAAGCGTCAGGGCTGTGAATTTATCTATTACGGTTTGGAAATACCAAACCGTAAACTCAAACTTCTTTTTTTTTTTTTTTTTTTTTTTTTTTTTTTTTTTGTGGAAAACAAAACTATATACGGCGAACTTCCTATCTGTGTGCTTTCACTACACCAAATTCTGGGATTCGTAATGAAATTCATAACGCCATCGACCATTATACATGGCAGTTACGAAACTTTTGTAACAGGCGCAGCAGTTATGAAATTTCCAAAAATTCGTAACAAGGGAAAGCCGTTACGATTGTTTTTTTTTACGCGTGTCAGTCACACGCTTGGTCACACTAAGGTCGTAACACCTGAGTTTTTTGGGCCCACACTTTCAAGTCCTCCATCTACACCGTGTATTCCTAAACTAATATCTACATTCTTCATATTTTTCTCGAGACAACGCAACCATAAAGCCCTAGGTTTTATTCTCGCAAACACATCTATCTATCTTTCCGCCTCTTCGTCTCAACTCTTCCTCTCTGTTGCTCTCTCTCAATCTCTCTACCCGAACACAAATCAACAGAGAGGAACATCCTTCAATTCAATTTCCTCTTATTTTCTTGATTTCTTCTTGTAGATCTCTATGTTCTTCCAACCTAGAATAAATCGGTTTTCATTCTCATCTCGTTTTCTTTTTTCCCTTCTTTTTCTTCTATGTGATTTGAGAGGCAAGATGAAGGTTTAGTGATCGAGAGCGAAAGGGATTGATCGAAGAATAGTTGCAGGGGCGGAGCCAGGATTTAGGAAATGGGTGGGCACGGGGGCGGAGCCAGGATTTAGGAAATGAGTGGGAAAATTATCAATCAACACATATTTTAGGGGGCGCGAATGGATTAAAATGCCTGAAATTTGGCTTAAGGGATCATAATTGGGATTGGGAGCCATTTCGGCTGGGTGGGCAATTGCACACCCACCCTTCCATGTGGCTCCGCCCCTGGGTGGGCAGCTTATCAATCAACACATATTTTAGGGGTGCACATGGATAAAAATGCCTGAAATTTGGCTTAAGGTATCATAATTGGGCTTGGGAGCCATTTGGGCTGGGTGCGCAATTGCACACCCACCCTTCCATGTGGCTCCGCCCCTGAATAGTTGTTGGTAGTGATGCTGATTCGAGTGGTGGATTCAGATTCAGCTGAAAAGGTAACCTGAAGCTTTAATTAGAGTTTTTTTTTTTTTTATGATTTTTTAATTTGATAATTGATTGGTAGAAAATTGAATATGGAATTCATCAATTAAGATTTTCTTCTATATACAGTTCTGAAGATCTAATTGAATGACTTGTTACCAAAATTTGATGAAGGCGCTTGTCAAGCTCAGGTTCCAAAACCCTAACTCTCTAATCAGTATCATTTAGTGTTTGTTTGATCAATTTTTTTTCGGAATTTTAGGTTTGTTCTGTGATGTTTTTGAATTTCAGGGGGTTATTTTGGATGTTGAAAAACAAGGAAGTTTTAAGGAATTGGTTCATGTTCGGATTTATATTGATGATCATATTATGGAGAATCCAGGTTTGAACTTTGTAATTCTCCGTAATCTTTTTGATTTTTACTGTCTATTTTTATCTGTAAATTTTAGCTAATGAGGCTTTGATAGAATTGATTATACAGTGAATCTTTTTACTCTGATGGGATTCTTATTCTTAGTTCAATAATTATTCTGTGTTTGTTAATGGTGGTTTCCGTATTTGGAGACATACATGTTTAAGTATGGTATTGTTACAGTGATGATGCTTGCTAAGTGAAAGTACAAATTCCTCCTCCTCTCTTAGACAAAATGGAAGTCATTGATGCTGCCTGGGCTGCATAGAGCAAGGGATGCAATTTGGAAGTCAGTTCGAATGCGTAATTACACGTCTAACAAAGTTGAATATTTCATTCCCAGAGGAGAAATTTACAGAAACTCATACGCCTTTCATCAATTAAGATCAAGAAAATTTTAATTTTGTGTTCATTAATTCATCATTGTGTAATGATCGTGTTATTTCCATGAATTTGCAGGAGCCATATTGAAATGGAGAGAACCTTCAAAATATGGACATATAAAGAAGGTGAAGTGCCGTTGGTGCATGACGGGACACATAGCAAGCTATACTCAATAGAAGGCACTTTATTAGCGAAATGGAGAGCAAGACTAACTCATTTGCAGCAAAAAACATGGATGAAGCTAACGCCTTCTTCCTTCCGTTGAACATAACCAATATGAATGAAATTTTGTACATGGACTTTAGTTAATGTACACGACATCCCCGGTGGTGTGATCACAGTCCCTTGATACACGTAGTTTCAGATTACGTCGCCTCATATCAGAGAGATACCAATACTGGAATAGAAGTGGCGACGGGGGTGATCATTTTATGCTTTCCTATCATGATTGGGTGAGTAGTAGTTGCCACATATTTAGGCAACTTCATGTAATGTAAGTACCCACATGATTCCTTCTAACTTGTATTTATTTTTCGTATGTGTGATGTGCAGGCAGCTGTTGTAACAAGTCAAGCACCTAATCAATTATTCTGGGAGGTTATTCGGGTACTTTGTGATGCGTATACGTCAGCAACTTTTGCTAGGACAACTGCCAGTCTCGCTGAATACTCTCAGTAGCATCAGTCAGAGGAAGAATAAATCAGCTCTTTTACTTAGCCTAGTATTTCGTTCTTTAAGTTGCTTTAAACTTGTTCACGTTTTGTTAGTCAGTACCTTAAAAGTCTGTAACAAGTTTTGGTATAAATAACATCTCGATCTCCACAATTAAAACCGTGAAGATATTCACCAAATATCAAGTTCTAACTTGGTATCATCCTTCGATCCAATCTACGCTTCCAGAAAAACTCAAAAAAAAAAAAAAAAAAAAAAAACCTTAAAACCAAAAAATGGAAACAAACAACAATACAACTACCAATAACCTCAGGAACATTCAAATCCATCACCTGGTCACCCTCAAGATCACTGAAACAAACTACTCTCTCTGGAAAACTCAGTTCAAACCTATCCTCAAAGGATATGAATTACACAGTTTCATTGGTGGAACTGAAGAAATACCACCAAGAACACTCCCAAATTCACAAGCCATAAACCCAGCGTACAAAGAATATGAATTGCAGGAATCCCTGCTAGTTGGATGGTTAAATTAAACATTGACTCCCGAAGTCCTCTTCCATGTGAGAAATCTAAATACTGCCAAATAGGTTTGGGACAAACTTGAAGCATACTTTGTTCCCAAAACAAAGGTTCATCTTATGAACTTGAAGAAACAACTTCACTCCCTGAGCAAAGGTAACAAGTATTTAACAAAGTTTTTGAATGATGCTAAAAATCTATTTGATCAGCTTGCAGCATCAGGGTATGCTACCACTGATGATGATAAGAAACAGTCGATCTGCAATGGACTAAATCAGTCCTATGATCCCGTTGTCATGACACTGGGAGCCATTGAGGATATGAAGATGGAAATATTCTATTCTCATATTCTGAGTTTTGATTTGCGGCTTGAATAACATCTTGCTTCAATTCGGCAACCCATTTCCAATGTTGCGAATACCAACTCAGTGTCCTCTAGCAGATCTGGTGCACGAAACAATAATCAGCATAACTGTGGGTTTCAGCCAATGCAGAATAACAACTTCCAGCGCCGTAATCAGTCTGGACCAAAGAAGTTCGAACAACCATGCCAGATATGCAAGAAAGATAACCATCAGGCTACCAGATGTTGGTTTAGATATGAAAAATCAAACAATAACCAACCAAAGCCCCCTGCTGCCTACATTGCTCTTCCAGTAGGTGGATATAACAATGAGTGGGTGACTGATATTGGAGCTACCCATCATCTCATTGCTGATATGAGGAACTTGACGATTCCTCATGAATATGATGACACTAAACAAGTGCATGTGGGTAATGGTGCTCTAACATTGCTCATGTTGGTAATGCATCTTTCACATACAACTCAAGATTATGCAGTTTGAATAATATCTTTCATGTTCCTAGCCTTAAGACCAACTTGTTATCTGTTTCCTAATTTTGCAAAGACAATGGTGTTTTCTTTGAGTTTCACACATCTCATTTATTTTTAAAGGACAAGCTAACGGGAACAATGTTGCTGCGCGGGCTGAATAGGAATGGACTGTACATTTTTGAAGGCTTGGACAAAATAGACAACCCAGAAAAGCCACAAGCTCATGTAGTATCTTCCTTGCCAGTTTGGCATCAACGTATGGGTCATCCCATGCTGCGTATTATCTCTAACACCTTCCATAAGTTTTCTTTACCAGTTTCTAATAAACAGTTTGGTTTCTGCAACTCTTGTCATGTTAGCAAAAGTAGAAAAATTCCTTCTCTTAGCAGTACAACTTATGAAAAACCTTTGAGTTTAATTGTTTCTGATATTTGGGTATCTCCTAAATTGTCAAGGTCTGGTTTTCGGTATTACATGATAATTATGGATGTTTACTCTCATTTCACTTGGGTATTTCCATTAGTTCGAGCGTTTTGAGGCTTTACAAACGTTTATAAACTTCCGAAAACAAATTGAAAATCTTACAGAACATAAGATTAAAATTTTCCAATTTGACAATGCGTTAGAGTATAAAAAGTTTACAGCATATTTGAATGATTCTGGCATTCAGCATAGATTTTCATGTCCTCATACATCACCAAAAAATGGAATTGCAGAGAGACGCATTCGTCATGTCACTGAGTCCCAGGTTAGCACTCTTATTTGGGAACATATGCCTTACTCCTTCCGGTCGTCGCGTTTGTAACAACTTTTGCTATTTAATAAATCGTCTTCCAAAATCATCCACAAAAACCAAAACTCCATTAGAGCTTATTTTTAATAAAGCACCAGATTACACTTTTCTAAAAGTCTTTGGCTGCCTAGCATATCCTTGTCTAAGATCATATAACTCCAACAAACTAGAGCCTAGGTCATTACCATGTGTCTTTATATGATACAGTGGTGCACATAAGGTCTATCTGTGCTTACATAGAGAAACTGGCAGGATTTATATCACACGTCATGTGCGATTTGAAAAACAGTCTTTTCCATTAAAGTCAAAGCAGCAGCGAGTACCATTGCAATGTCCAGGTACAATGCCGTCTGATACTAGTGTTTTGCTATCTCCTCCTTTTCGACATAGACCTTTACTTTGTACATAGAAAAACAATGCTCCAACAACTCCAGAACTGTCAACAGCAAGTGCACCTATAACAAATCCTATGGCAAATTCTGAGAATTCAGAGGCATCACCGGATCCATATCTTCAACAACATTCTGCAGCTCTCAATAACTCAGCAGCAACATCAGTTAAGAGTTCAGCACAACAAGATATGTCGATGCATATTCATCTCGTGCAACACCATTTTCTCATCCTATGCAAACTAGGGCCAAGTCTGGAATCAGCAAACCTGTACAAAAAATGTGTTTAGCTGAAACTAAACATCCTCCCCAAGATTCAGACTTCATGAACCTACTACTAAGAGGCATGCAAAAATCCGAAGTGGAGAATGGCAATGGATGTTCAGATCAATGCCCTTATTCGCAATGGCACATATTCACTGGTTAAGTATGAGCCAGGCATGAATGTTGTTGGCTCCAAATGGGTATTCCGTATGAAACAAAACCCTGATGGAAGTATTGAACGTCACAAAGCACGATTGGTGGCAAAAGGGTTCAACCAGCAAGAAGGTGTTGCTTACGGGGAGACGTTTATTCCAGTCATAAAGCCATGTACTATACGGCTGGTTCTATCCATTGTTGTGATGAATAATTGGTCATTGAAACAGCTAGATGTAGAGAATGCATTCCTCCATGGCAAACTGGAAGAGGATGTCTACATGAAGCAACCAGCGGGTTATGTGGATCCTAATTACCCTAACCATGTGTGTAAACTGCACAAGTCATTGTATGGACTCAAGCAAGCGTGCATGGTTTTCGAGATTAAGTAAGTATTTACTTCAAATCGGTTTCAAAGGCTCAGTTGCAAACATTTCATTGTTTGTTTTCAAAACAACAAAATCTATTACATATGTGCTAGTGTATGTCGATGATATTATTGTCACAGGGTATAATTCAGCTCATATAACTCAGCTCATTCAAGAACTTGGTGCAGAATTTGCAATTAAGGATATGGGGGACTTACACTTCTTCTTGGGCATTGAAGTTATCAGGCAGGGGTAATGAACTTATTCTCACTCAACGAAAATATGTCACTGATCTTCTCAAAAGAACTAAACTTGATGGAGTGAAACCAGTCTCTAGTCCGCTGGCACCAAACTTGAAGTTACGCCAGCAAGGTAGTGAGAAATTTGCAGAACCCACTTTGTATCACAGTGTGGTTGGTTCTCTACAATATCTACATCTTACCAGGCCAGATATTTCAGTAGCTGTTAATAAGGTGTGCCAGTATATGCGCAATCCCTATATAGAACATTGGGAACTTCTCAAGCGCATTCTCCGATATCCCAAGAGCACAGTCGACTATAGCCTGCACATAAAGTCGTCGCGTGACTTCACTCTTCATGCCTATTAGGATGCAGACTGGGCTGGTTGCTTAGATGATCGTAGATCCACAAGTGGTTACTGTGTATACTTTGGTGGCAACCTAGTATCGTGGAGTGCAAGAAAGCAGAAGACGGTCTCCAAATCCAGCACTGAGGCTGAATATAGAGGCATTGCAACTGCGACTTCAGAATTGATTTGGATACAATCCTTGCTGCTTGAACTGGGGATATCAATCTCAGCACCGTTGTTGTGGTGTGATAACTTGGGAGCCACGTAACTTACTGGTAATCCAGTTTTCCATGCACGAACCAAACATATCGAAATTGATTACCATTTTGTAAGAGAAAGGGTGGCTAGAAGACAATTACAAGTGCAGTTCATCAGTTCAAGGGATCAACTAGCTGACATTTTTACTAAAGGTCTGGCGACACCTAGATTTTAGATTCTGCGCTCCAAGTTGCACATTCGTAAACTGCAGTACAACTGCAGGGTCTCGCTGAAGACTCTCGCGAAGCATCAGTCGGAGGAAGAATAATTCAGCTCTTTTACTTAGCCTAGTATCTCGTTCTTTAAGTTGCTTTAAACTCGTTCACATTTTATTAGTCAGTACCTAAAAGTTTGTAACAACTTGTAACAAGTTTTGTATAAATAACATCTCGATCTCCACAATTAAAACTGTGGAAGATATTCACCAAATATCAAGTTCTAACTACTTTTAAACCTGCGTTGGATGTATCCTTGCCAGAATTTAACCTTCCAAATGGAACACTTCTGGTCTCAACGCAGCCTCGTAAAACAAGTTCAAACCGCCCAATATTTTTTCTGCGCTGGTGGGGTTGACGGATCCATAAGAAAAATGCTAATTCAGCAATGGAAAGACAGGAACAGTGAATAACAAGTTCATGAGTATCTTCCTAAGGGGCAAGACTACGGCGAATTAATGGGTCAAAGCAAATTTTGTTTGTGCCCAAGTGGGTATGAAGTTGCAACTTGCAACTTGCAAGTCCTAGAGTTGTCGATCGAAGTAATTCATGCAGGCTGTGTTCCTGTGATTATTTCAGATCATTATGTTCTCCCATTTAGTGATGTACTTGATTGGAGCAAATTTTCTGTACAGATTCCAGTCGAGAGAATACCCGAGCTAAAAACTATATTACTAGTACTAGGGATACCCGATATAATAAGTACCTTCAACTTCAGAAGAGGGTTAGACAAGTTCGACGACATTTCACTCTAAATCGCCCTGCACAGAGATTCAATGTTATACACATGATACTCCATTCAATTTGGCTAAGGCGTCTGAATTTTTGTCTACCAGGCAGATAGATTAACCAAATGTAAATTCATTTTGGTATACAATTCATCGAAAAATCATTTACAAACTCTTAAAATACAGTCATACATAATACATTAACGTAATAAGTATATAAAAAAAATCAAATATACATTCATTTTATCCTAAAACACCCTGTTTCTTACAAGTTCATTGTTAAGAGTGGCATACATGGTTTCCAAGTCAGAAACTTTGCTCTCCAGAACTTGTTTCTCAGCTTTCACTCGATCCAAATCATTCATAATGGACTTCTTATCATCCTTCTCTTTACGCAGTTCGTTGGTAAGAGTTGTATTCTTTGCTTGCAGGTCGGGACCTATTTTCTCCAGAGATTGTTTGCCAGCTTCCTGTCCCTCCTGGGCACTGATGAGAATATTCTTACCGTGCTTCGCTGTTCTCAGTTCATCTTTAAGAGCGGAATTCGTAGCTTCCAAGTCAGAACATCTCTTCTCCAAAGCAGCCAATTTCGCAACTAATTCATTTTCCTTGGGACTGGGTTGCACAGGAGCACACCCTCCTTCCATATTTTGCGAAAAAGAGATGAAGAATTATGAGAGCTGGTGAGATAGATTGATAAGAACACTACGAGAAATATATAGAGGACATTAACCTACAAAGAATCTTCGAGTTGTCAGCCTCCAACAACCAGTCTCTATATCTGAACTAATCTTCAAACTAATCTTTTCCTTTTCCTTAAATTCGTTGTCGTTTGAATTATACTCCCTCCGTCCCACCATTAGATGACCTACTTGGTCTAAGATCTTGTCCCATCATTAGATGACTTATTTCACTAATCAAGGGGATATCTCTAAAATTACCCTTTTGATTGATTATCGGTATCATAAGAAATATGTATAATTTGATATTCATGTTTATACTCGTTACGTAGGTGTTTTAAAATGATTTTCAACGGTATAAACATTTACGAAAATCTATGGTATAGTTTGAGAGATAAATGATTTCTAAATTTTACAAATTATTATCCATAAAAGGTATAGTTGTAAAAAATACTTAAAAACACTCATTTTATTCATTGCCTTAAGAATTGTGCAAACTTCAACTAGGTCATCTAATAATGGGACGGAGGGAGTATAACAAAAAAAAAAAAAATCAAGACTTTAGTCCCACAAGCATCATGCGGTTGAAACAAATCGAAAAAAAAAAACTTATTTAAATAAAGGCTGAAAACAAATAATTACACACATGAAATAATTATTATTTAAGAACGGAGGGAGTATAACTTAAAGACAAATAATTGGATCATATTTCTGAACTCTCTGAAATGGTGGCTTCAATCCTTGCAAATTGGACGGCAGGTGTGTTGTGTCTCACCTGTACGGCTGTACCTCCTCTGACTCGTACGGCTTTCTGGCTGCATAATAAGCTCCTGCATTATTAAACAAACCCCAAACATTTGGATCGAACATAGCCTTTTCTTTATTCGGAATCAACTCTTCTACGTCAACAACCACTATCGGATACAACAAATCCCCATTCATCATTCCACGATAGAAGTGCTCGACTTTAACGTTGGTTGTCTTATCTTCGGTGAATTCTGGCGCCGATGATGCTTTAGTGAGACTCAGAGGAGTCTCCCTCGAAAATGTTTGCACAAGTAAGGCGAAAGGAATCCAACTACTAGGAACCGTATGACCACTCATCCATGGTTCTTTATCTGATGATGATCCTTCGGCACTAGCACACCATTCTTCATGTGTTGATGACAAATCAAAAACTTTTTTCTCCAAAGCTCTTCTGTCTTTCTTCTCTCGGTTCAGTTGCTCTTGTAGATCAGAAACTTCGTTTATCCATATGCTGATCTCATCAGTTAACTTCTTTTTCTTGTCTTGAAGGCTAGCAATGTGAGCTTCTAAAGAGGCAAGTGATTCCTCCAGACCGGTCTTATAATCTTTTTCTCTGTTCACTTCATCTTTAAGAGTAGATATTTGTGCTTCATAGCCGAAGAGTCTTTCTTGTAAAGCTTGTTTCTCCGCTTTCTCCCGATCCAGATCACTGGTAAGAGCATTGTTATCGTCCTTCCATCTTTGCAGTTCTTGATGACAAATGAAAATTGTGGCTTCTAAATCGGCAACTCTTTTCTCCAGATCTTGTTTCGCAGCCGTGTGTCCATCTGTTAGATCATTGGTAATAGTGCTCCTCTGATCTTTCTCTCTTTCGATTTCATCTTTAAGCACATAACATTCAGCTTCTGAGTCGGAAACTCTTTTCCACAGATCTTGGTTCTTAGCCTTTTCTCTATTTCGTTCATCAACGACAGCATTCTTATCATCCATTGCATTTTGCAAATCATCGTGAAGAGCCGCATTTTCCGCTACCAAGTCGAAAACTCTCTTCTCCAGAGCTTGTTTAGCATCCATGTTTCCATCTGACTCGGAAACTCTTTTCGAGAGATCTTGGTTCTTAGCCTTTTCTCTATTCCATGCATTGACGGCAGCATTCTTGTCATCCTTGGCTCTTTGCAAATCATGTTGAAGATCTGCATTTTTCGCTACCAAGTCGACAACTCTTTTTTCCAGAGCTTGTGTGGCAGCCATGCTTCCATCTAGATCACGGGTCACAGTGCTCCTCTGATCCTTCTCTCTTTCGACTTCATCTTTAAGCACATAATTTTCCGCTTCTGAGTCAGAAACTCTTTTCGTCAGATCTTTGTTCTTAGCCTTTTCTCTATCCCGGTCATGGACGACAGCGTTCTTGTCATCCTTCGCTCTTTGCAAATCATCTTGAAGAGCCGCATTTTTTGTTACCAAGTCGTAAACGCTTTTCTGCAGAACTTGTTTCGCAGCCATGTTTCCATCTGCTAGATCATTGGTAATAGTGCTCCTCTGATGATTCTCTCTTTCGGCTTCATCTTTAAGTACCGTAATTCTAGTTTCCGAGTGGGAAACTCTTTTCGTCAGATCTTGGTTCTTAGCCTTTTCTCTATTCCAATCATTAAAAACAGAATTCTTGTTATCCTTGGCTCTTTGCAAATCATGTTTAAGAGTCGTACCTTCCGCTACCAAATCGAAAACTCTCTTCTCCAGATCCTTTTTCTCGGCCTCCACTCGATATCGGCCATTGATAATAGTTTTCGAATCATCCTCATCGTTGTGATTGCAACTCCTAGCTTCTAAGTTGCAAACTCTTCTTTCCAAAGCTTGCTTCCCAGCCTTCCCTCCATCCCGTTCACCGACACATGCAGCCAATTTTGCAGATAACTCTTTTTCCGTGGGACTGGATTCCACAGGAGCAGGACGCCCATCTTCTAAGTATCGAACCACACGGAAAGGAACCGTCGGAACAGGTAGACCATAACGCGGCAAGTTTAATACATCATGTGACAAGAAATAAACTATGCGGCTTCGATCAGGATTGGTGCGGGAAGATCTATTTCCAGGGAAAGTTATGGTGAGCACCATGCCTTGACAGTTCACTGCAATATAATGCCTATATAAGAAAGCTGCCAAAGAATCGAAATCGGTCTTGTTCCATGAAAATGAATTATCACCATCTATCAAAGAGTGATGATTTGCGACATTACTCACGAAAATGAAATCGTTTTTGGTGATAGGAGTACGGAAATTTCTCACAAGCCTCCATAAACGGGTCTCGCCTGTTACACAATCTATGAACAACTCAGGATCCTTGAACCACGACATATATTATGTGTTTTGTGATATAGGAGATGTGAAGGAAAAGAATTGAGGAAAGGAATTAAAATTTTCTAGCTTGTGTCCTTCTCCATTTCCTTGGTGCAACCTTTATATGAATACTCTTTAAGGCTCAGAGATATATTATGTGGTTCAATTATGGCCAAGTCTTTTCATGATAACTTATCTTATCGACATCATTCCATGAATACTTATTTTCCAGAAAAAAATATTGTATATGGTTAAGCGTGTATATGGTTAAGCGTCCAAATCAGAACAGGTCGATCGGTCGACAGAGTAGAAAATCCAAAAATGAACAGGTCGACCGAAAATAAGAACAAAATCATTCAGTGGACCACCATCATTGGACTTGGGGTTGAGATAGATAGGACAACAATAAAAAGAAAAGGAAGGGACAATTAATTTGATACTATTTGATTGGGAAAACCCCAGGAACTGCTCTCTACTGATTATTAGATTAGAAAATTTCTGAACAATTAATTTGATACTCCTAAGAGGTGCTCATGAGTGCATGTTGGGAAGGGCTTTGGATCCCTTTGGTGGCTTACAGAGTCTCTATTTTATGAGCATCGATCTTGTTCTAGAAATTTGTTCTTTTTTAATTTTGGTAGTTCGATCTTTCTCCTGAAAACAACAGCAATCTGAGATGCAAACCCTGGTTCCAAATAACCTAACTGGTCCATGATTACTATATATGCACCAACTGCAGACTGCAGAGCCAGTCGATGAGTTCAAGTCAAGTGCTTAACAATGAATGATGTACATGACAAAGATGAGGCCCAAACCAAAACAACAATCGGCCCAAAATAAAAACCCAACGCTCAACAAAATCCATCATGGTATTTGACAAAGACTTTCCATCAATGATAGGATTTGTTTGCTTAGGAATTAGGACCATACCCAAATCTCAAAACCAAAAAAACTAAGAAATTTGGGCTTAGTCCTTGGTGTTACGCTACGGTTATGGAGTAAAATTTAGTCAAACACAACTTAAAGTTACGCCCCAATTCAAACGTATTTTAAAGTTGCGCCCCAACTCAAACGTAGTTTAAAGTTGCGCCCCAATTCAATTCAAACGCAACTTCAAATTACACCCCAACTCAAACGTATTTTAAAGTTGCGCCCCAATTCAATTCAAACGTAAATTCAAGTTACGCCCCATTCAAACGTAAATTCAAGAGCCCCACTCCAAACGCAACTAATATTTGCCTCTCACGGCGGGCGTAGTTTTAAATTACGCTCGACCAAAACCAAACTAAAGACCAAATATGGTTTGGTTTATGGTTTTGGTCTAGTTTTTGATCTTTACTCCGTTCCATTGCGTCTGGTTTTTCGACCAAAATTTTGGTTATAGTCGTCCATTGTGGATGCTCTTAGGAATTAGGATCTCATCACGTATACATATTTCCGGTAAACTCAACAAAATCCATCAGCACCAAGATTTCAGATTATCCATTCCAAGTGCACATTCGCTAAGTTACAACTTGAGGGGAGTACAAGAGGAAAACGAGTTAAATCCGAGATACTCTCAACTAAGTTAGTCAGCTGAACAAGTATAGCTAGTTCTAGACAAATGCGGTGAGACCCAAATATCAGAAACAAGTAAACTCAAAGGCTTATCATAAATTATTTTGCTAAGAGAATGACAACTTCTTGCTTTTGCTGATATGGCAAGAATGAAAAAAATCAAACTGTTTATTGGTAACTGGAAGAGAAAATTTATGACAGATGCTAGAGACAGTACGCATCATTGGATGGCCTAGACGTTGGTTCCAAATTGGGAAGGAAGATGCGACATATGCCTGAAGCTTGACTGGTTTGTCTAGTTTATCAATGCCTTCAAAAATGTAAAGTCCATTCCTATTTAGCCCTCGCAGTAGCCGTTGTTCCCATGTGCTTGTCCTCCACAAGAAAATAGGATGTGTAAAACTCAAAGAAAACAACATCAACCTTGCAAAAGTGGCAATTTGGTTTTTACCAACATGAAAAATATGGTTTAAATTAAACAAGGACTTATATGTGAAAGTGGCATTACCAACATTGGCAATGTTAAGTGCATTTCCATTACCGACATGCACCTGCTCAGTGCCATCATATTCATGAGGAATTGCCAAGTTCCTCATATCTGCAGTTAAGTGATGAGTGGCTCTAGTGTCAGTCACCCATTGATTGTTAGTTTGCATTCCAAGTAGAGAAATATATGCAGCTGGCTACTTTTGACGATTGTTGTTTGGCTTTTCATATCGAAACCAACACCTATCTGCCGTGTGATTATCTTTCTTGCATATATGACATTCTCCCTAATTAAAACTCCTTTGATGCTGTTGAGGACGACGATTGAACTGGTTGTTGTTTTGCTGATATGGTCCTCTGGGTTGATTGTTGAACCTTCTCGGTTCATTCCTGCTTGACAAAGCTAAGTTGGAAGTGGCAATATATTTCCAATAGGATGTTGTATTAAAGCAAGATGTTGTTCGAGTCTCATCTCAAATGTGAGGAGATGAGCAGTAAATGTGTCTATATCCATCTCTTCATTTGTGCTTAATGTAGTTATAATAGGATTATAAAACTGGCTTCATCTCATCAGCAGACACGGTATATCCTGATGCTGCAAGCTGATCAAATAAACTCTTAGCCTCATTCAAAAAAAAAAAAAAAAAAACTTTCCATGCACACATGCCTACCTCTTTTTGGTCGGATGCCTTTACAACATCCTGTTATTTAATTAATAGGCTTCCGAAATCAACTACAGAGCACAAAACACCACTAGAGCTTTTTTTTTTTCACAATGTGCCTAATTACTCCTTCTTGAAAGTTTTTGTGTGTCTAGCATATCCCTGTCTGAGGCAATACAATGCAAACAAACTTGAACCAAGGTCCTTGCCCTGTGTGTTTATCGGATACAATAGTGCACATAAGGGATATTTAT
This sequence comes from Papaver armeniacum, assembly GCA_023531295.1. Classification (NCBI taxonomy): domain Eukaryota; kingdom Viridiplantae; phylum Streptophyta; class Magnoliopsida; order Ranunculales; family Papaveraceae; genus Papaver; species Papaver armeniacum. The sequence goes on from JAJJWW010018963.1 coordinate 506,098, forward strand.
GTTTCCATAAATAAACTAATAGGATTTACATCTTTCGCCATGTGCGATTTGAAGAAAACTCATTCCCATTCGAGCCACAACAGAAGAAAGTACTAGTGCCTTGTTCAGGTGATGTACCCTCCGATACTAGTGCACTTTTGTCATCTCATTTTAGACTTGGAAGCTTAACATACACGCAGGATAATGTTGTTCCTCAATCTCCAACACTATCTCAGTCTATTGCTCGGTCTGATATTGTTGCTTCTCCAGACATATCTGATACTTCACCGGCTCACTCATTTCAACAACAAGCTGTATCACAGGACGATCCAGCATCATCTGCTACTTCAAGTGCTAATCAGCAGATTCAGTCAGATGAGTAACCATCTCAAAGTGAGCTTATAACTCACCCTATGGTGACAAGGGCCAAATCTGGGATTATAAAACCAATACAAAATCCGTGTTTAACTGCTTCGAAACATTCACTGCCTGAATCAGATTTTATGGAACCTACATGTTACTCAGAAGCTTGCAAGAAACCGAAATGGAGGACAACAAGGGATGTTCATATCAATGCTCTTACTCGTAATGGTACACAAACGTTGGTTAAATATGAAAAATAGAATGAACGTTGTTGTTTTCTCAAGGTGGGTATTACGGGTGAAGCAGAATCCAGATGAAAGTATCGAGCGGTACAAAGCTCGTCTAGTGGCAAAAGGATTCAATCAACAAGAAGGTATAGATTATGGAGAGACGTTTAATCCAGTGATAAAGCCAAGCAAAATTCGGTTAGTTTTATCGATTGCAGTGATGAATCAATTGCCACTTAAGCAACTGGATGTTGAAAATGCATTCTTGCATGTCCAACTGGAAGAGGATGTTTACATTAAGCAGCCGACAAGTTACGTAGATCCTAATTACCCCAACCATGTATGCAAACTACATAAGTACTTATATGGACTCAAAAAGGCACCTCGCGCATGGTTTTCCAGGCTAAGTACTTTCTTGACTCAAATTGGCTTCAAAGGGTCAATTGCGGATAGCTCTTTGTTTGTGCTTCAAAAGCCGGAGTCAATCACATATTTTCTAGTGTATGTCGATGAGATTATTGTCACGGTTTCAGATTCATCTCAGATAAGTCAACTAATTGCGGCCCTATGAGCTGAGTCCGCCATTAAAGATTTGGGGAATCTGTCATTTTTCTTAGGGGTGGAAGTTCTCCAGCAAGGTAGTGAATTAGTCCTCACTCAGAGAAAATATGTGGCAGATCTTCTCAGGCGTACCAAGATGGATGGTGTAAAACCGGTTTGCACACCTTTGGCATCCAATGTGAAAATACAGAAACAAGGCACTGCAAGGTTTCATGATGCAACATTATATCGTAGTGTCGTTGGTGCACTTTAGTACTTGCATTTAACCAGGCCTGACATCTCTCTGGCAGTGAATAAGGTTTGTTAATACATGCATGATCCATATGGAGAGCATTCGGAGCTTGTCAAAATAATACTTCGGTACCTCAAAAGCACTGTCGATTATGGACTTCATCTGAAAGGATCACAAGACTTATATCTTCATGACTAATATGATGCAGATTAGGAAGGAAGCTTGGATGATCGCAGATCAATTGGTCGTTACTGCATTTATTTTGGTGGCAATTTGATATCTTAGAGTGCAAGAAAACAAAAAACGGTTTCAAAGTCTAGTACGGAAGCAGAATACCGAGGGGTTGCCATTGCAACATCAGAGATTATTTGGATTTAGTCCTTACTAAAAGAACTAGGGGTTTTATCATCTCTACCGGTCTTGTGGTTTGACAATTAGGGTGCTATATATCTCATTGCAAATCCGGTATTTCATGCTAGGACGAAGCACATCGAGATTGATTATCACTTTGTCAGGGAACGAGTTTCCAATAAACATCTGCAGGTAAGGTTCATCATCTCGACAGGTCAGTTAGCAGATATTTTATGAAGGGGATCTCGGCACCAAGATTTCAGATTATCCGTTCCAAGTTGCACATTCGCCATCTTCGGTACAACTTGAGGGGAGGTGTTAACGATAACAGAGTTATTTATCCGAGAGACTCTCAACTAAGTTAGTCAGTATAACAAGTAGATAGCTAGAGTCCTAAGGCTATATTTACGTTCAACTAAGTCAGTCTTTTGAATATTTTTCAAGTTTTTTGAATTTGTTAAAAGTCTGTAACAAAATCTGTAACTGTGTAGCAATATCTTAAGAGTATAAATAAGACTGCAATCTCCACAAGATATTTGTGGAAAATACTCACCAAATATGTTCTCTAAGTACCTCCTTATAGTTTCTATACATAGTTGAATGCAAGCTTCTCTAAAGTTGAATATTCATCATAAAAATTAAAACCAGATTATATAGGAAAGTCGCAGTTATTCAAGTTTGTTCCTGGACGAAAAACCCTAGTTTCTGCAATAATGTACTACGCGTCTAAGAGAACCAAATCCTTGAAACCGCATGAGTTCTCTCATTAATCAAGCAGTGGTTAAAACCTCTAATATATACACCCATGTATCATCTTTGATTCTGAAAGCTCCTCATGCTCAAAAGGTCCGCTTAATTATTGTATGGCTTGTTATAGTTCTGCTATTGTTGATATTGATGCAGCTGGCAATTGTTTTAAATAGGAATATGTTAAACTGAACAAAGTATATGTTAGAATTGCAAACTTTGCAAACAAATGTGAAGGTTCGTTTAAGTAGAGGTGTAAAACGTGCCGGCACTGCACAGCCCAGCCCAAATCATGTGCTTAGCGTGTTATGTGTCGTCTTTGTCTGCTTGATTATGACGTGTCGTCTTTGTCTGCCGTCTTTGGAGGATGTGTTGTGCTGGGTTGTGTCAGGAAAATAAACATGTTGTGCCATGTTGTGCTGTGCCGGCACATTTATTTTGTATTTTCCAATACAAATGTTTTCCAAATATTTAGGTATTATGTGTTATTATGAAAATAAGTCAACATAGCAATAATAATATGGGCGCGACCAAAATTGGCCACGCATGCCATTGGCACATGCCAACACGCTCGCTGGTAGCTTTTTCTACCAAGGCGCGACCCAAATTGGCCACGCATGCCATTGGCACATGCCAACACGCTCGCTGGTAGCTTTTTCTACCAGGGCGCGACCCAAATTGGCCACGCATGCCATTGGCACATGCCAACATGCTCGTTGGTAGCTTTTCCTACTAGGGCGCGACCCAAATTGGCCACGCATGCCATTGGCACATGCCAACACGCTCGCTGGTAGCTTTTCCTACCAAGGCGCGACCAAAATTGGCCACGCATGCCATTTGCACATGCCAACACGCTCGCTGGTAGCTTTTCCTACCAGGATGTGGCCCTAATGGCCGAGCATGCCATTGGCACATGCAACACGCTCGCTGGTAGCTTTTCTAAACACGGGCCACGATTCAACTTGGCCATGCATGCCATTGGCGCATGCAAAACACGCATCTTTGGTAGCCCAACTTGCAAGCCACGTGCAACCTAGGCCAACTTGGCCGTACGCGCCATTGGCACATGCCAAAACCCACGCTGGTAGCCTAACTTGCAAACCGTGCAACCTACCGTCAAGGCAATCCGCACATGCCATTGGCACATGCCATACACGCCACTAGCAGCTCTATGCATTGCCACTTACACTCAACATACAACCTACCACCAAGGCATTCCACACATGCCATTGGCACATGCCACACACGTCACTAGCAGCTCTGACATTGCCACTTGCGCTCGAGGTGCAACACGCAACAAAGGCATTCCGCACATGCCACATGCGCCCCTAGCAGCACCACTTGCACTCAAGATGCAACCAACACTCGAGACATCAACACAAACTGGGGATTCTTTCCCGGGGGTCTTGGTTTGGCGGTCCTGGCTTGCACGTACACTACTCTCACATTAAGAAAGCGTGAATAGGAATAAAGCGGTCAAATAAATGAGGAAATAATGGTGAAAACGTTTTCACCCATTAACACCATGCGGTTACCACCTCCTCCCATTATTTCACCCTTTACTCTCTTCCTTCATGAGGCCAGGGTACGTTTCAATATCGACTTGTATAAATAGGTCTTACCTATTTCCACCGGACAACAAGTCTCGGTCAGGGAGAAAAAACAACACTCTCAGAAAAGGAAACTTTGCAAGCTCTCCAAAAGCTTTCATCTCTTGTAAGCTTCCTAAGCTTTCACTTTACGATACGAGTCGAGACACTACTCTCTCGGGAATTATTCTCGGTCTCAACACCTTTCTTTGCTTCCCTCCCCAAATCAACCCTTCTCCTCCACTTTGTGACCGAAGCAAGTCTGGAACGGCCATTTCTTGGTTTAGGCCGGACTTGTACAGATTGATCTCTCGAATCTAGAAAGTGCTCACGTGCAACACATTTGTTTAGGGTTTAAACCAGTTTCTCACTCACCTATCGAATTTACCAAAATCGTCGGAAACGATTTTTACCCATAAACAATTGGCGACCACAGCGGGAGGATTGATCTATCGGCTACAATGTCGGTGTCGATCTCGTTCTTGACCCATATGTCAAGATGGTGGGGAAGGCGACTCAATCCGACTCAACTGCCAGACAACCCGGTTACCAGTTGTAAAAACTACACCTAAAAACTGGGGACTCGCTGAAGATGCTACCAGCGATTGGGGACTTGCGACTCAATCCGACTCAACTGCCGACAACCGGTTACGAGTTGTTAAAACTACACCAGAAAGCTGGGGACTCGTTGAAGATGCTACCAGCGATTGGGGACTTGCTGGCAATGCTACCAGCAAAGCCGCCTTTTACTTGGAGAGAGGCATGTTTGCAAAAACCTATGAAGTGATTAAATTTAGATTGGGCAAGATATATGATCTGTTTTGGGTTCTTAATAAAACCGTCATACTCGCGTCTTGTGCCCATTGCTAGCACACACTTTCATAAAAAGCAATATTCCTTTCCCAAAACATAATCGAGTTATATTATCGAAACCATTCATCCCCGAAATAATCCAATATCCTCAAAAGCTACCACAATTTTGTCTATCAAAACCTGGTCGAACTTTGAACCGGACATCCAAAGTATGTTTTTCAAAAAAAAAAAAAAAAGAAGAAGAACCTAAATGAAAGTTTAACGAGAGAAACATTCAAGGAAAATCATCCAACAGAGGTCTGCTTTTCTTGGAGAAAGTCAACTTTGTGTCTTCAAGAGCCGCTCTCTTCATAGTTAACATCTTAGAAAGCTTTTCGAGTTCTACCGCCTGTCGTGCAATCTCCTCGGCGGAAAGGCTTTCGATTGCTGCATCTTCCAACTTTTGGATCGCAGCAAGGCCTTCGAGAAACCACGAAGTGTTGAACTCCTTTTCTACGCACACGTCGCGATGGTGCTCCCGATCGGCAATAACGTCTTCAGAAACGGTGTGAGCAAGTCATCTCACGCATATCCTCGATGGAAGATAAAGCCTCTTCCACACGCTTAACCAGCGCAAATCGACTAGTGACCTTCTTGGTTGTGGCCATATGTCCGTACTTCTCCAAGATTCTGGTGTACAATGCCTCATACTTAGCCAGCACGCTGAAGCCGCCAACCAGCACATGACCTAGATAAGGAACCAAGTACGGGGGATCAAAAATGGCGCCTGCAACTGGCCTCACGACTCGCAAAGGGTCTTCTTCCATGTCTACGGCAGCAACCATCAGAGAATCATCCACCGTTTGAACCACATTTGTGCCCGACAATTGGCTAACTCCCATCTCCAAGTTGGCGGTGGTCACCAAAGGCAAGTTTTCGTGTGGCTCCACCGAGAATCGTCCTCCGAATAAGATTCCTCTGCGAACTTGAGTTAGACATTTTTCAAAAGAAGAAACGGTAGAAGAAAGAAAAGAAGCGCGAAACTCACCGAACCACTTCCAGAAAAAGAACCAGTCTTTGCCGAGAGGAATCACTCTCACTTGTCGAACTTTCTTCTTTCTCGACTCATCACCGCTATGAGTAGGCTCGGTCCGTGGAATTCTTGAAGAAATTGCCGTCTCCCGGCAACGTGCAAGGGCGGTGAAAGCATTAACACTACCGAAGCCCTGGAGGAAACAAGACACAAGTTTTAAGCAGAAATTCACGTGTTTTGAGACAAACCAACAAGGAGGCGACACATACCAGGTTATTGGAAGAACTGAAAGACACGAGAGCTGCGGGAGGATCTTTTGAAATCGCCGGAACCCGCCAAAGACGATTCTTCGTTCTCCGTTTCTTGGCTCAGGGACTTTCGAGTTGCTAGGCAACTTTCGCTTGAGATCTCTCAACATTGGATACTTCTTCAAAGCTGGCTGGGAAGGTTTACAATAAACATTCTCCACCACGCTGTTTACAAAATCTTGGATCATAATAAACTCATCGCACCAGAACTCATTATAGCCAAAGGTCGTCGAAGTTACTCTTCCCGTTTGAAAGAAGGGAAGGCGGATACCCGGATCGAGGGCACTGGCATTGAGGGCAGCACGCAATGAATCCTTAGGAATCACCGGCTGGTAAGCAAGAGACACCCCTTGATCGAAACCCATGTGACGAGCCGCACGGTCAATATTGTAAGCAGCTATCTGGAAAGACCCCACGAAGAAAGACGACATATAACCGGACATGCAGCTTTGAATGAACAAGTTTTCACCAATGCTCAAATTGCCATCAGAACACAAAGACATGATCGGAGGCGAAGCAAAGGTTTCAATTTGAGTCACGACCTATGGACCGGCTCCCATGGGAGAAAATCGATTTCATACGACTTATCGAGAAGACTAACCAAGCTCATGCCAACCCTTGACGCTTTGTTCACCCATCGAAGAATTCGGGAACCCCCAACTCTCGGGAATCGAAGACAACGGTTTGGGGCATACTTCTCAAAGTGTTCCCATAACCAAGCTTGCGGGAAAGCAACGTGCACATATGAATCCACTTTCATAAAACCATTCGAAACTCGCATGTTCACAATTAGGTGATCCAGATGCACATACAGGGAACCAAGAAATAGCTTGCCAATGGGAAGAACTTCGCCTTTTGCCAACTTCACAGCAATCACTAGCAACTCTCGGGGTCTTATCTCCTTCTTACTAGAACCGTCGTCAAAATATCTCTAGACAACGAGAGAGCCAAAAATCTTTGCAACGTGAAGATCACCGCTTTTTTGTTTAGGTTCCGGCTCGTCCGGAAACCATTGAGATATCCACCATTTGTAAAAGGCACCTTTCATCCTCTTTAGGACAGAATCCTTCGACTTCGCGGTAGAGTCTTTCCGAGCGAAATCTCCCAACTTAGCGGCAAGGTCATCCCGCATCTTCCCTCACTTTCGGATAATTGGATGTTAAGATTCCCGATTACTCAGAAGATTGACAAGAGAGCCACACTCTCCAAGGAGAAAGTTATCTCACCCCATCTACATATGATCGTATGGGTGTCCGAACACCAACGGAGATGAAAGCAACCAAGCCCACGGATATCCTTCCTAACTGAGATTTATCAAGCTCGACAAAGCATCAATAATTTGCGCTCGAGTGAAGTTGGTATTTATGTGCTCCTTACTCACCATGAACTCAACCCATCTATCAAAAGAACGCAATGGGCTTTGACACATCCTGAAATCAATGTTGGAAGAGGAATATACCCCTTTATGAAGACAGAACCGTATGGTGTTCTCTCAGGCGAACCGAACGTGTCTTCTTTTCATCTTCACCACCGGTTAAAAAAATTGCCACGAAACCTGGGTGATTTTTCCAAGCAGAGGCAAGTTTTTTGGCGAAGAATTCATCATCCGTGTTTGGTTTGGAACTATAGACATCCTTCGATGAGGCGAAATTTTGTTCAGTATTTTATACGGGCTCAAGTGCGTCTGCAGTATCATTCTTCGGGTTCAAAATTATATATGGAGCATTTTTCTATGGGTTCAAAACTGCACGCGCGGTATTTTCTTCAAGTCCGAAATTCATATATGTAATATCTCCTATGGGTTCGAAGTCATATGAAGCACATATACAGTATTCTCTACGGGTTCAAAAATACACACGCATGATATCTTCTTGAGGTTCAAAAAATTATATACGCACTATTTTATACGGGCTCAAGTGCGTCTGCAGTATCCTTCTTCGGGTTCAAGACTATATACGCGGTATTTTATACGGGCTCAAGTGCGTCTGCAATATCCTTCTTCGGGTTCAAAATTATATATGGAGCATTTTTCTACGAGTTCAAAATCGCACGCTTGATGATTTCTTTCAGACCGAAATTCATATATGCAATATTTCCTACGAGTTCGAAGTCATATGAAGCACATATACAGTATTCTTCTCCGGGATTCATATTACGTATTCTCTACGGGTTCGAAACCGCACACGGTATTTTCTTCGGGGTTCAAAATTATATACGCGGTATTTTATACGGAGCTCAAGTGCGTCGGTATCCTTCTTCGGGTTCAAAATTATATATGGAGCACTTTCCTACGGGTTCGAATAATATATGCAGTATTTCCTTTGGGTGCATACATACAATATTTTCTACAAGAGGCACGCCAAGAAATTATATGCGCAATATCATTGCAAGGATTATAAAGAAAATGCCTACTCTTAGGGTTTGCACCTACATGAAAAGGGAAACAAGAGAATCTTGGAAGACATACACGGAAATAGGTTTTCTTTGTGACTCTGCCGCTAGTAGGAAAGGATGAAAGGAATAAGGTGCAAGATGAGAGAAAAGGATTTTATATATATATGGGCGTGAAGATTCTGAAATAGGGAAGGATTTCCCTTTACCAAAAATCGTGCGGGCTCACAAGAACGCCCAACTTCCCAATGCCGCCCAAGTTGCACCGGTCCCACCAATTGCGCCAAACTTCCCTACAACCGCCCAAGTCACACCAGCTAGCACGCTCAGCTCCTCCATCTTGCGCCGGTCCCGCCAGCAAGCACGCTCAGCTTCCCTACCTTGCGTCGGTCCCGCCAGCTAGCACGCAACAACTTCTCAATGCCGCCCAGCTTCTTGTCTCTCACTTCGCTAACTTCCCAATTGTGCCAGCCTCCCGATTTGCGCAAAACCGCCAGAGGCAAGGATTCCAAATCCGATTTATAAAAAGGTCAGACAAGCCTCCTCAATTCTCTTTACGATTTGCTGTTGATAATTTGTCACCATCTTATGCTTACCTCACAACAAAGCTCTGCCTGAGCTAAGCGGGGGACTTAATGTTGATGGTGGTTTTTAAACAAAGGGTGAAATCGTAAAACCCAAAATAACCTAATGTCACCAGTGACACATTTATTAGGACATTTAATGCATGTAGTCAGTAATTAATAGGGGGTATTTTTTCAAATTAGGGTTACAACGAACAAAACCCTAATTCCCCTCCATGCCAGCCACACCTAGCCCAAGCTAGCCGCACCTCTATGCCAATGGAAAAGCATGCCAGCCATACCAAACACGCCGAAGCATGCCAACCATGCTAACCGCACCTCTATGCCAATGGCAAATCATGCCAGCCATACCAAATGCGCCGAAGCATGCCAACCATGCTAACCGCACCTCTATGCCAATGGTAAATCATGCCAGCCATACCAAACGCGCCGAAGCATGCCAACCATGCAAGCCTCACCTCCGTGCCAATGGCAAATCATGCAAGCCATACCAAAACGCGCCGAAGCATGCCAACCATGCTAGCCGCACCTCCGTGCCAATGGAAAATCATGCCAGCCACACCTAGCCCAATCTAGCCGCACCTCTATGCCAATGGCAAATCATGCCGCCATACCAAACGCGTCGAAGCATGCCAACCATGCTAACCGCACCTCTATGCCAATAGCAAATCATTCCAGCCATACCTAACGCGCCGAAGCATGCCGACCATGCTAGCCGCACCTCCGTGCCAATGGAAAATCATGCCAGCCACACTTAGCCCGAGCTAGCCGCGCCATGCCAAACACGCTCGCCTTGGCCCTAGCTACATTGGGTCACGCCACGCCAAGCCAAACACCCTTACCTTGGCCCTAGCCGCGCCATGCCAAAGTAGCGCCCGCACCTAGGATTGCAAACCATGCAACCTAGGCCAAATTGGCCACGCATGCCATTGGCACATGCCAACACGCTCGATGGTAGCTTTTTCTACCAAGGCGCGACCCAAATTGACCACGCATGCCATTGGCACATGCCAACACGCTCGTTGGTAGCTTTTTCTACCAAGGAGCGACCCAAATTGGCCACGCATGCCATTGGCACATGCCAACACGCTCGCTGGTAGCTTTTTCTACCAAGGCGCGACCCAAATTGGCCACGCATGCCATTGGCACATGCCAACACGCTCTCTAGTAGCTTTTCCTACTGGGCGCGACCCAAATTGGCCACGCATGCCATTGGCACATGCCAACACGCTCATTTGGTAGCTTTTCCTACTGTGGCGCAACCAAAATTGGCCACGCATGCCATTGGCACATGCCAACACGCTCTGTGTAGCTTTTTCTACCAAGGTGCGACCCAAATTGGCCACGCATGCCATTGGCACATGCCAACACGCTCGCTGGTAGCTTTTTCAACCAGGGCGCGACCCAAATTGTCCACGCATGCCATTGGCACATGCCAACATGCTCGTTGGTAGCTTTTCCTACCAGGGCGCGACCCAAATTGGCCACGCATGCCATTGGCACATGCCAACACGCTCGCTGGTAGCTTTTCCTACCAGGGCGCGACCAAAAATTGGCCACGCATGCCATTGGCACATGCCAACACGCTCGCTGGTAGCTTTTCCTACCAAGACGTGGCCCTAATGGCCGAGCATGCCATTGGCACACTGGTAGCTTTTTCTAAACACGGGCCATGATTCAACTTGGCCACGCATGACATTGGCGCATGCGAAACACGCATCTTTGGTAGCCCAACTTGCAAGCCGTGCAACCTAGGCCAACTTGGTCGACGCGCCATTGGCACATGCCAAAACCCACGCCGGTAGCCTAACTTGCAAACCGTGCAACCTACCGCCAAGGCAATCCGCACATGCCATTGGCACATGCCACACACGCCACTAGCAGCTCTATGCATTGCCACTTACACTCAACGTACAACCTACCACCAAGGAATTCCACACATGCCATTGGCACATGCCACACACGCCACAAGCAGCTCTGGTATTGCCACTTGCGCTCGAGGTGCAACTCGCAACAAAGGCATTCCGCACATGCCATTGGCACATGCCACATGCGCCCCTAGCAGCACCACTTGCACTCAAGATGCAACCAACACTCGAGACATCAACACAAAGGGGGGATGCTTTCCGGGTCTTGGTTTGGCGGTCACTGCTTGCGGCGTACACTACGCTCACATTAAGAAAGCTTGAATAGGAATAAAGCGGTCAAATAAATGAGGAAATAATGGTGAAAACGTTTTCACCCATTAACACCATTCGGTTACCACCTCCTCCCATTATTTCACCCTTTACTCTCTTCCTTCATGAGGCCGTGAGTGCGTTTCAATCTCGACTTGTATAAATAGGTCTTACCTATTTCCACCGGACAACAAGTCTCGGTCGGGGGAGAAAAATACAACACTCTCGAAAAGGAAACTTTGCAAGCTCTCCAAAAGCTTTCATCTCTTGTAAGCTTCCTAAGCTTTCACTTTCTGATACGAGTCGAGACACTACTCTCTCAGAATTATTCTGGTCTCAACACCTTTCTTAGCTTCCCTCCCCAAATCAACCCTTCTCCTCCACTCTGTGACCGAAGCAAGTCTGGAACGGCCATTCCTTGTTTTAGGCCGGATTTGTACAGATTGATCTCTCGAATCTAGAAAGTGCTCACGTGCAGCACATTTGTTTAGGGTTTAAACCAGCTTCTCACTCACCTACCGAATTTACCAAAATCGGCGGAAACGATTTTTACCCATAAACAGCCCCATAACAAAAAAAAAAAAAAAAAAAAAATGGGGCGTAGTTTGAAACTACGCCCGATGGGCCGACCAAATTTTTGCTCCTGCACCGTAGTGTCACAGCACGGAGTAAACCAAATTTTTTGGGTTTTTTTAGTCTTTGGTCTTTGGTTTTAGTCTCATGACTGCACTTGCTCTTAGTCGCTACAAGAGCAACCGCATGGGAGGTTATCAATTTCGACGATATCAAAGTCGCAGTTGATCACGTTTGTTCCCGGACAAAAAATCCTGGTTTCTGTGGTAGTATACTACGCGGCACAGAGCAACAAAGCCTTATAACCGTATCGAGATCTCTACTTAATGAAGCAATGGTTAAAGCCTCTAACATATACACCCAAGTATCATCTTTGGTTCGGAGAGCACCGGCTGCCCAAAAGGATCCGCTTAGATATTGTATGGCTGGTTATAATTCCGGTATTAATGATATTGAAGCAGCCGGTGATTTTTTTTTGTAGCCAGGGATTATGTTAAACTCAACAAAATGAGTGTTAGAATTGCAAATTATGCAAACAAATGTGAAAGGTCGTTCAGTAAATCACCCATGGATCCATCTCCATTGACGCAGCAGAATAGTGATTTCTTTAATTTGGTGGATGTTCTAACAGCCACTTCTTATCTTCTTAGTCACTGATATTGATTTGAATTTTGTCTTTCAGCTTAATCATATCTCTAGATCACATATGTTCTATATTAATTTATTTATCTGGTTAATAATCAACCAGTCATATTACTTTCAAAAGAAACAAAAAAACATATCAACATAACATAAATCCAAAGCTTGACCAAACAAAAAAAAAGGTAAATTAATTCAAAGCAAACATTTTTTTTTTTTTTTTTACATATTCAAAGATAAAAAATAATTATTTTTAAGAATAATTATACAAAGCTTTTTTTTTTTTTGTTTTTTCTTTTTTTTGCTTTTTTTTTTTGTTTTTTTTAACTCAGAAAACAAAATGAAAAAATAAATTCAAAGAAAACAAAAACCAGAAAAACTGACACTCCCAAAGGTGGCTTCAATCAACCACTGCACAAACTGAACGCAAACAAAAACCAGAAGAAATGACACTCCCAAAGGTGGCTTCAGTCAACCACTGCACAAACTGAACGGGTACGTACACTGCGATCTGTTGCATGCAACAACCTACATTTCCGATTCAAATGGTTTTCTGGCTGCATAGCAAATTCCTGCGTTTTTAAATAAACCCCAAATGCTTGGATCGAATCTCGCCTTTTCTTTGTTGGGTTTTAACTCGTCAATGTTAACAACCACAACAGGATACACAAGCCCCTGTAACAATCCTCGATAGAAGTAGTTCACATGGATGTTGGTTGTACTATCTTCCTTGATATCTATGGCGTCACATGTTTTAGTGATATCTAAAGGACTAGTTTTCCTTGAAAACCCTTGAACAAGATCCTCGAACGGAACCCAATTATCAGGAACCATGCAATCGCTCATCCATGCTTCTTTGTTTTTTGATAATCTACCACAAATACATTTTTCGAGCTTTGACGACAACTCGGCAACTTTTTTCTCCAGGTCTTGTTTTTCCTTATTCTCTTTGTTCAGGTCCTCGTGTAGCTCAGACACTTCACTTAACCATATATTGATATCTTTCAATAACTTCTTTGCCTTGTCTGTAAGGATGGAAATTGCGTCCTCTAACTCGGAAATTCTCTTCTTTAGAGTTTGTTTCTCAGCTTCATTATAATCATTATCATCTCCTGTCTTCATTTCGATGTCATGTATTGTGGCTTCCAAGTCGACAACTCTCTTCTCCAGAGCTTGTTTCACAGCTTCAAGTCCGTCCCGCTCATTGAGGAACGCTTCATTGTCATCCATCTTTCGCTGAAATTCATTGTTAAGAGTGGAATACGTGGTTTCCATGTCAGAAACTTTGCTCTCCAGAACTTGTTTCTCAGCCTTCACATGATCCAAATCATTCATAATGGACTCCCTGTCATCCTTCTCTTTATGCAGTTGGTCGTTATGAGTCAGATTGGTGGCTTCCATTTTTCTTTCTATCTCAACTTCACGTCCTTCTTGATTATCGATAAGATTGGCATTTGTGGCTTCCAGTTCTGAACATCTCTTCTCCAGAGCTTCTTTCTCAGCCATCACTTTCTCCAGATCTCTTTGTAATGTAATCGTGGCTTCCAAGTCGAGAACTGTCTTCTCTGGACCTTGTTTCTCAGCTTCACGACCTTCTCCATTTTCGACGAGAGCGCTTTTACCATCCTTGTCTTTTCGTAGTTCTTCTCCAGGGATAGCCCTCATAGTGTCCAAGATGGAAGCCCTTCTCTCCAGAACTTTCTTCTCCAGACCTTGTTTCTCAGCTTGACGTCCTTCTCCATTTCCGAAGACACCGTCCTTCTCTTTTCGTAGTTCTTCTTCCCGGAGAGCATTCATAATTGCCAAGTTGGAGGCACTTCTCTCAAGAACTTCATCCTCCTCCTCTCTTAGGAAAAAATCTTTCAAACTTCTTCTCTTGGATTCTAAGCGTAAAACTATTTCATTAACTGTCCGTTTCCCAGGTTCCGCTGCGACAAGATCCTTAATGAGTACGGACTTATCCTCCTTCTCTTTTTGTAGTTCATCATGAAGTATGAGAATGTTTAATTCCAAGTTTGAAACAATCTTCTGCAATTCATCTTTCTCATCTTCTTGTTTCTCCAAATACTTAATGAGAGCGTTCATATCATCTTCCTGATCTCTTTGTCGTGCATCCTCGGTGGCATTGGCGGCTTTCAAGTCGGAAATTCTCTTGTCCAGAGCTTTTTTGATGATAGCGTTATTATCATCCTTCTTTCTCTGCAGTTCATCGTTGAGAGTGGTCTTGGCGGCTTCCAAGTCGGCAACTTTGTTTTCCAGAGCTTGTTTGGCAGCCTCCAGTATATTCCGGTCGTTGACAATGCACTTTTTATCATCCTTCTCATTCAGCAACTCATCGTTAAGAGTAGCAATCGCGGCTTCAAAGACGGCAACTTTGTTTTCCAGAGCTTGTTTGTCAGCCTCCACTATGCTCTTTTTATCATCCTTCTCATTCAGCAATTCATCGTTAAGAGTAGCAATTGCGGCTTCGAAATCGGAAAATTTGTTTTCCAGCTGAGCTTGTTTGAGAGCCTCCACTATATTCCGGTCATTGACAATGCACTTTTTATCATCCTTCTCATTCAGCAATTCATCGTTAAGAGTAGCAATCGCAGCTTCGAAGTCGCCAACTTTGTTTTCTAGAGCTTGTTTAGCAGCCTCCAGAATATTCCGGTCATTGACAATGCTCCTTTTATCATCCTTCTCATTCAGCAATTCATCCTTAAGAGTAGCAATCACGGTTTCGAAGTCGGCAACTTTGTTTTCCAGAGCTTGTTTGCCAGCCTCCAAGATGTTCCGGTCAATGACAGCGTACTTTTTATCATCCTTCTCATTCAGCAATTCGTCGTTAAGAGTAGCAATCGCGGCTCAAGTCGGCAACTTTGTTTTCCAGAGCTTGTTTGTCAGCCTCCACCATGCACTTTTGTCATCCTTCTCATGCAGCAATTCATCGTTAAGAGTAGCAATTGTGGCTTCGAAATCGGCAACTTTGTTTTCCAGAGCTTGTTTAGCATCCTCCAGTATATCCCGGTCATTGACAATGCACTCTTTATCATCCTTCTCATTCAGCAACTCATCGTTAAGAGTAATAATCGCGGCTTCGCAGTCGGCAACTTTGTTTTCCAGTGCTTGTTTTCCAGCCTCCAAAATATTCCGGTCATTGACAATGTACTTTTTATCATCCTTCTCATTCAGCAATTCATCGTTAAGAGTAGCAATCGCGGCTTCGAAGTCAGCAACTTTGTTTTGCAGCGCTTGCCTTTCCGCCTCCACTGTATCCCGGTCATTGACAACGAACTTTTTATCATCCTTCTCGTTCAGCAATTCATCGCTAAGAATAGCAATCGCGGCTTCGAAATCAGCAACTTTGTTTTGCAGAGCTTGTTTTTCCGCCTCCACTGTATCCCGGTCATTGACAACGCACTTTTTATCATCCTTCTCATCCAGCAGTTCATCGTTAAGAGCAGCAATCGTGGCTTCCAAGTCGGCAACTTTGTTTTCCAGAGCTTGTTTTACGGCCTCCACTATATCCCGGTCATCCGCAGCGCACTTTTTATCATTCAGAAATTCATTGTTAAGAGCAGCAATCGTTTCTTCTAACTCCAAAACTTTTTCATCTTGTGCAGCCTTCTGTCGATATAGTTTGGTTTCTGCAGGACTGGGTTGCACAGGTGCGCACCCTCCTTCTTCCATGTATTGAACATCTCGAAATGGAATCGTCGAAACAGGTAGACCATATAAACCCAAATTCACCACATCATGTGACCAGAACCTTATTGGCCGGCACATGTTGTTGTTATTTGTAGCTCTGTCTCGAGGATACGTCAATGTAAGCACCAAACCTTGGCAGTTTACTGATATATCATTCTTATACAAGAAATCAGCCAAAGCATCGAAATCACTCTTCTTCCATTCAAAAGAATGATCAACCAGAGAGAGATAATCACTCACGTTACTTTCACGAGTGAAATCATTTTGCTCAAGAGGACTGCCGGATTTTCTCCGAAGCCTCCATAAACATATCTCGCTGTTATGATATTCCATAAACAACTCAGGATCTGCAAACCATGACGACATAGTTATTGTGAGCAAAAAAGAGAGAGGAAGAATGTAAGTGAGTAAGACAGATTGATAAGAAGAATACTGTAAGATGTATATCTACAACTCTCTACCTATCTATATATATATATATAGAGCCCAAATGAATAAACCAACAAGTCTCAAAAGTTGGCCGCTCCAACAACCAGTCTTCTTATTTACTAATTTATATTTGGAACTGAATACTTTTAAGGGTGATTATATATATATCTGAGCTAATGTTCAATTAATCTTTTCACTAAACTAAAAATCAAGACTGTAGCTTTACAGAATATTATACGTCGGTAGCTGCCATTTACGTCGGTAGCTCAATTATTGTAATCCAAAAGGAAAACCACAAATGACTAAAGCAAATAATAACTTGCAGCTCCTATGGCCAAACCTCGCCTGCGCTTTAATAAACTTTTTCTGGTTCTGTTGTCCAGGAAAAGAATTAATAAAAGAAAGCAAAAACAGAAACCCGTAGGTGATAAGAGACAAAACCTTCTAAAAAAAGAAGTAAGAAGAGAAAAAACAAAATAAAATAAAAATGATAGGAGTAGGACAAACGAAAAATTACATTAACAAGCCAGAGACCATCACTCGCACAAAAACAAGTTTCCATGTATATCACTTGTATCAAAACAAATCCAAACTAAACAGCAGGTTGATACGAACTTAACTACAACTTGGCCAAAATTTTATTTATCATATTTGTGAATTCTCTCGAAATGGTGACTTCGATATATCCTCGCGAATTTGAACCAACACCTGTATCTCTGACTTTTTGTTTAAGCAAAAATAGAATAAAAACAAGGGGATATAAAGCCAGAACCTCTTCGTGAAGAAAGTTCATGGATGTATCGACGAACGCAAAGATTTCTGTATGCCTAAAACGCAACTTAATTTTGAGCCGAACCCAACACAGAATGCTTAGTCATTTAATCGACGAAAAACAACAAATAGGAGATTGGGTTTGTAAAACTTACTTTCTTATCCTCGTTCCGGAGTTGGAGCTGCAGCTGGTTCAATTATGGTTCAATTGGTGGTTGATTTTCAGTTTCTACACCTTCATCTTCAATTGGTTCTTCTTCTTCAATTGATGGATTATAAGACGATTTGGTTTGCCTAGTCCCTGCTTTTCTTTGTACGAGTCATTATGTAGTTCAGTTTAATCGACAATCAAATTTTTACGATTCGACAATTAATCACGGTGATGAATTTTTTTTTTTTTTTTCGCGGGAGGGGAAGAGTTCGGCTAGAGGAAGAAGAAGAGATGTTAAGGGAAGCTGATTTTGATTTTTTAGAAAACTGATTTTAGATTTTTGTATTAAGGGTATATAGGTAATTGAGCTACCCATATGTTACCCCTTATAAGGTCACTCAAGATGGGACTATCATTTTGTATGCCCGGAAATTTTTTTGTATGCCTAAAATCATAGTTCTAAAAAAGTTCCCGTCTGCTGATAAAAATTATTTTTAATTATGTGCCACTTGACCAACTCATTGTTGATTAAAACCACAGTGTTTGGGGATGGAGCTTGAGCCTGATTTTGAAGATCATCCACTTTCTAGTTGACGTAAATGAGGATGTTCCATTCACCGTTTCCTAAGGCCAAGTCTATTCTAGACCTTCTAGTGCCGGTTCTTAGGTTATTGATAGTCCAGGTATAGTTTTTTTGTTTTCCTACAAAACCAATGTGCCTTCTAAACCACAAGTAGAAACTATATTACCATCAGTGGAAGAAGAAGTGCAACAACATTTATTATGGAAATTTAAATCAGCTGCAACAAGTATCCAAGGTTGTGAGACTTCTTTACTGACTAATGCTGGGGATTTTACCAAGTTTTTCTTGTTCCCTCACTAGCTGTGCTGTGAGTGTGAGACTGTTTTGAAAAACGCCTGGAGCTACTCTTTACTGATATTACAGTGTACTGATTATTAGATGGTCAGTAAATTTCTCAACCATTTGGTACTCCTGAGAGGTGTTCTGGCCTAGGGACGGTATTAGGGGGTGGCTTACCTAGGCTGAAGCCCACCCCAAAATTTCTAAAAAGCCGTTTTGCTCATACAATTTTCAGCATTTCTGAAATTTAGCCCAGGTAAAATTTTATATTAGCCCATTAGGAAGATACGAAACTCTGGCCCATTAACATTTCTGCGTAAACGTAATTCAAAGAGATTCAAACTCTGTCCCACATAAATTAATCTTTGGTAATATTATCTCGGTCGTTATATAAAAAACACGTATTTATGCTATTTCTTAACATCAGTAATAAAAAAGGCTTACCATGTTGTGTGTCAGTCGGATAAACCGCTGTTGATGGTGGTTCTTAAACAAGGGGTAAAATCGTAAAACCCCATGACCTAGTGTTACCATAACACATTAACTAAGAGCATTTAACTCACGTGTAAATAATTAATAGGGTATTTTTCAAAATATGCAGTTAGGGTTTTCAACACGAGAACCCTAATTCCAAAACCAAGCCGCATCTTTGCGCACCATGGCAACAATGCCAAACCAAGCCGCATCTTTGCGCACCATGGCAACAATGCCAAACCAAGCCGCATCTGCGCACCATGGCAAAAATGCCAAACCAAGCCGCATCTTTGCGCACCATGGCAACAATGCCAAACCAAGCCGCATCCTGCGCACCATGGCAACAATGCCAAACCAAGCCGCATCCTGCGCACCATGGCAACAATGCCAAACCAAGCCGCATTCTGCGCACCATGGCAACAATGCCAAACCAAGCCGCACCCTGCGCACCATGGCAACAATGCCAAACCAAGCC
The DNA here is from genome assembly GCA_023531295.1 of Papaver armeniacum. Taxonomy (NCBI): domain Eukaryota; kingdom Viridiplantae; phylum Streptophyta; class Magnoliopsida; order Ranunculales; family Papaveraceae; genus Papaver; species Papaver armeniacum. The sequence continues at coordinate 525,496 of JAJJWW010018963.1, forward strand.
GCACCCTGCGCACCATGGCAACAATGCCAAACCAAGCCGCACCCTCGCGCACCATAAAACAATGCCAAACCAAGCCGCATACTGCGCACCATGGCAACAATGCCAAACCAAGCCGCACCCTGCGCACCATGGCAGCAATGCCAAACCAAGCCGCACCCGCGCACCATGGCGAATAATGCCAAACCAAGCCGCATATCGCACACCATGGCAACAATGCCAAACCAAGCCAGATATCGCGCACTATGGCAACAATGCCAAACCAATCCGCACCCTTGCGCACCACGGCAACAATGCCAAACTAAGCCGCACCCTGCGCACCATGGCAACAATGCCAAATTTCCAAGCCGCTATGCCTTTGGCCCACGCCAAATATAGCGCCCTAGGTTTGCAAGACTTGCAACTAGGTCAACATGGCCGCACGTGCCATTGGCACATGCAAAGCACGTGTCGCAAGTCATATTTCCAAGCCGCTACGCCTTTGGCCCACGCCAAATATAGCGCCCTAGGCTTGCAAGACTTGCAACTAGGTCAACATGGCCGCACGTGCCATTGGCACATGCCGAAGACGTGTCGTAAGCCATATTTCCAAGCCGCTACGCCTTTGGCCCACGCCAAATATAGCGCCTTAGGCTTGCAAGACTTGCAACTAGGTCAACAATGGCGCGCACGTGCCATTGGCACATGCCAACACGTGTCGCAAGCCATACTTCAAGCCGCTTATGCCTTTGGCCCACGCCAAATATAGCGCCCTAGGTTTGCAAGACTTGCAACTAGGTCAACATGGCCGCACGTGCCATTGGCACATGCCAACACGTGTCGCAAGCCATATTTCCAAGCCGCTATGCCTTTGGCCCACGCCAAATATAGCGCCCTAGGCTTGCAAGACTTGCAACTAGGTCAACATGGCCGCACGTGCCATTGGCACATGCCAACACGTGTCGCAAGCCATATTTCAAGCCGTATGCCTTTGGCCCATGCCAAATATAGCGCCCTAGGTTTGCAAGACTGTAACTTGGTCAACATGGGCAGACGTGCCATTGGCACATGCCAACACGTGTCGCAAGCCATATTTCCAAGCCGCTATGCCTTTGCCCACGCCAAATATAGCGCCCTAGGCTTGCAAGACTTGCAACTAGGTCAACATGGCCGCACGTGCCATTGGCACATGCCAACACGTGTCGCAAGCCATATTTCCAAGCCGCTATGCCTTTGGCCCACGCCAAATATAGCGCCCAAGGCTTGCAAGACTTGCAACTAGGTCAACATGGCCGCACGTGCCATTGGCACATGCCAACACGTGTCGCAAGACATATTTCCAAGCCACTATGCCTTTGGCCCACGCCAAATATAGCGCCCTAGGTTTGCAAGACTTGCAACTAGGTCAACATGGCCGCACGTGCCATTGGCACATGCCAACACGTGTCGGAAGCCATATTTCCAAGCCGCTATGCATTTGGCCCACGCCAAATATAGCGCCCTAGGCTCGCAAGACTTGCAACTAGGTCAACAGGGCCGTACGTGCCATTGGCACATGCCAACATGCTCGCTGGTAGCCTAACTTGCAAACCGTGCAACCAACCACCAAGGCATTCCGCACATGTCATTGGCACATGCCAAACACACACGTTGGTAGCCTAACTTGCAAACCGTGCAACCTACCACCAAGGCATTCCGCACATGCCATTGGCATATGCCAAACCCACACGCTGGTAACCTAACTTGCAAACCGTGCAACCTACCACCAAGGCATTCCGCACATGCCATTAGCACATGCCACACGCGACACTAGCAGCGCCACTTGCACTCAAGATGCAACCAACACTCGAGACATCAACACAAAGGCGGGGATGCTTCTTTAGGGTTTTGGTTTGGCGGTCCTGACATGCGGTGTTGATGGTTGTTTTTAGACAAGGGGTAAAATCGTAAAACCCCATGACCTAGTGTTACCCGCAACACATTAACTAAGAGCATTTAACTCATGTGTAAATAATTAATAGGGGTATTTTTTTTCAAAATACCAGATTAGGGTTTTCAAATACGTAACCCTAATTCCAAACCAAGCGCAGATCGCGCACCATGGCAACAATGCCAAACCAAGCCGCATCTGCGCACCATGGCAACAATGCCAAACCAAGCCGCACACTCGCGCACCATGGCAACAATGCCAAACCAAGCCCATCATCTGCGCACCATGGCAACAATGCCAAACCAAGCCGCATATCTGCGCACCATGGCAACAATGCCAAACCAAGCCGCATCTTTGTGCACCATGGCAACAATGCCAAACCAAGCCGCATAATGCGCACCATGGCAACAATGCCAAACCAAGCGCATCTTTGCGCACCATGGCAACAATGCCAAACCAAGCCGCACCTCGCGCACCATGGCAACAATGCCAAACCAAGCCGCATACGCCAACATGGCAACAATGCCAAACCAAGCCATCATATCTGCGCACCATGGCAACAATGCCAAACCAAGCCGCATCTTTGCGCACCATGGCAACAATGCCAAACCAAGCCGCACCTCGCGCACCATGGCAACAATGCCAAACCAAGCCGCACCTGCGCACCATGGCAACAATGCCAAACCAAGCCGCATCTTTGCGCACCATGGCAACAATGCCAAACCAAGCCGCATCTGCGCACCATGGCAACAATGCCAAACAAAGCCGCACCACTGCGCACCATGGCAACAATGCCAAACCAAGCCACACCCCCGCGCACCGTGGCAGCAACGCCAAATTTCTAAGCCGCTATGCCTTTGGCCCACGCCAAATATAGCGCCCTAGGCTTGCAAGACTTGCAACTAGGTCAACATGGCGGCACGTGCCATTGGCACATGCCAACACGTGCCGCAAGCCATATTTCTAAGCCGCTATGCCTTTGGCCCACGCCCAACATAGCGCCCTAGGTTTGCAAGACTTGCAACTAGGTCAACATGGCCGCACGTGCCATTGGCACATGACAACACGTGTCGCAAGCCATATTTCCAAGCCGCTATGCCTTTGGCCCACGCCAAATATAGCGCCCTAGGTTTGCAAGACTTGCAACTAGGTCAACATGGCGGCACGTGCCATTGGCACATGCCAACACGTGCCGCAAGCCATATTTCTAAGCCGCTATGCCTTTGGCCCACGCCCAACATAGCGCCCTAGGTTTGCAAGACTTGCAACTAGGTCAACATGGCCGCACATGCCAACACGTGCCGCAAGCCATATTTCCAAGCCGCTATGCCTTTGGCCCACGCCAAATATAGCGCCCTAGGTTTGCAAGTCTTGCAACTAGGTCAACATGGCGCACGTGCCATAGGCACATGCGAACACGTGCGCAAGCCATATTTCTAAGCTATGCTATGCCTTTGGCCCACGCCAAACATAGCACCCAAGGTTTGCAAGACTTGCAACTAGGTCAACATGGCCGCACGTGCCATTGGCACATGCCAACACGTGGCGCAAGCCATATTTCTAAGCCGCTATGCCTTTGGCCCACGCCAACATAGCGCCCTAGGTTTGCAAGACTTGCAACTAGGTCAACATGGCGCACGTGCCATTGGCACATGCCAACACGTGCCGCAAGCCATATTTCCAAGCCGCTATGCCTTTGGCCCACGCCAAATATAGCGCCCTAGGTTTGCAAGACTTGCAACTAGGTCAACATGGCCGCACGTGCCATTGGCACATGCCAACACG
>JAJJWW010018964.1:0-45329 GCA_023531295.1 Papaver armeniacum
GAGATATTTGTGACAGTGTTGAGATATTTGTTTCAGATAATTAATAAAATACTATATTATAATTTTGGACATTTATGATTAGAATAAATAGAATTTTAACATCGTTGAGATATTTGTTTCAGGATAATTAATAAAATACTATATTATAATTTTGACATTTATGATTAGAATAAATAGAATTTTATTTTGACAGTGTTGAGATATTTGTTTCAGAGAATTAACAAAATACTATATTATAATTTTGGACATTTATGATTAGAATAAAAATAAAATCGACGTATTTACGGAATAAAAAAAGATTTATATTTTTTATCTTTTTAAAAGGAAAAAAAATATAGAAATAGCTATATTAATTTTTTGTATTAATGATAAATATCTAACAAAGGAAAAACCAACAATATATAAAAAATACTACATTAATTGATATTTAAATTACTAATTATATTTATGTTGATATCCATTAATATAAAAAAAAAATCTAATCATTTACCTGAACACAATCTAATATGTTCCATTGATACGGTTAATTTACTAATAAAAACAAAGCCAATAGTTAATAAAGGATGGAAATCATTTTTCATCCCTATTTTCATTATAACAAACCATATAACTGGATTTAAACAAGAACAAGACTGGATTTTTAATCTTTTATAAGGTAAAAGAATTTGACTTATATTTTTGGATGATTTTTTAAGGTAAGAAATCTATGCATTTATTATTAAAAAATGTAAAAGATAAATATCCATTCGAAATATACTATGAGTTTGGTTTCAAAATATCATTGGTAAACAAATATTACCATAAATAACGTCATGATTTTTATGGCCTTAACTTGCTAAAATTTTGTAAATACATATCAAATATGTAGATATTTTATATATTTTTAGACATAAATTTATATTATATAAATAAAACGTTTTATTTATGGGTTTGTCATTGATACTTCTATTTAAAAGCATTCGATCAAGAGCCTACTTCATTTTTTGAGCCTCTCTCTATAGAATTATAGATACTCTTCTCCATGAAGAACAAGTCGAAAGTTTTTAATTTATATTCGATTAGGGCTTTTGCAATATATAATGTTTCAATAGTTGTTTTCTTTTTTGTGATTTGTGATTTTGACTCGATGTTTTATTGATTTGTTAACAGGTGCGCAAACTAAAATTCTCAACCAGTTGTGAGTTTAATTTCTCAATATTCTCTTTGCTTTCGATTTTATGTTTGTTTTATTGATTTATTAATATGTGCGCAAACTAGAATTCCCAACCAGATGTGAGTTTAATTTCTCTCTATTCTCTTTTTGCTTTCGATTTTCTGTTTTGTGTTCGTGTTGTTTTGGTTTGTAACTTTCGATTTTGAAGATTTAATTAGACCAGATGTGAGTTTAATTTCTCTCTATTCTCTTTGCTTTCGATTTTCTGTTTTGTGTTCGTGTTGTTTTGGTTTGTAACTTTCGATTTTGAAGATTTAATTAGGGTTTACTCTGAGTATTTAATTGTTTTGATTTCTTTTATCAGGATGGGGAGAGGATTGAGGCGATATATTAACGTAGCGAGATAAGTTCACTGGTTTCCTTTTGTCCACAAGAAATCTCAAGAACAAGGATCTTTTTGTAATTATAAATTATGTTATCAAATTTTGATGTATTACTATTTTTTGGAGATTAGTTTTGACTTATGAAGTGCTTAAAGTAGAAGAAAACATTTGGGGAAAGGAAATACATTACAGGGCTAAACTAAAGGAGAGGTAGGCTACATTTTGTATATTTGGAAACCGGGTTTATTAAGTTACGTATATATTTATATTAGTTTGGGATATTTGAAAATGAGAGTCCTAAATTGAATTTCAAAGGCTTAGTATTAATTTCATATTCGTTAAGTATTAATTTCATATTCTTTAATATAATTTACCAAAAATAATACTGTAAATATTTTGCTAAAACGAATCGATAGATAAATATTTTTATCTTCTTAGATTATTTATTTTTGGTAAATATAAATTTAATTCCAATAATCTAAGCAAAAGATTGGAGAAGGAAAAATCTTTAGAATTTATTGGGAGATTTAAGAAATTAATTCCAAAAATAATAATATTCTCTCATGTGTAAAAAACGCTCGAACAAATGTCACATCTTTTTTTTTTTCCTCTTATGATTTGTTCCACATATGCTTGCAAAATTTCTTCTTCTAATCGGTGGTTATTGTTTATTTTTGGCGGGATACGGAAGAATTCAATCCATAAAGCTACTTTTCTTCTTGGAAATTAGCTTAAGTCATTTTTTTCTTTTCCTTTTTTTGTTTTGTAAATATTAGTTCTTAACATGTTACGAGTTGTTCAATTTGTTGTTTTACCGCCGATAGTCTAGGGGCAACTCAAAACGATCCATATTTTCTTTCGATTTTTGTCTCCGTTTCAAGGTAATCAAATCCTCTTTGGTTAGAAATATGTTTATGACCTTTCTAAATTATTACTTTTTATACTTTCGGGTGGTTGTTGGTTTTATTGTTCAATTCAGTTATTACTTTCGTAGATCATAACACCGTGTTTGAGATTTTTTCCGTTGATTATGGTGTTGCGATTCAAAAGGCTAAAAGGTCATTGTGATTGAGATTTTTATACTAAAAATAGCTTAGGAAATTTTTTGACTAGAATCTCAATTTGATTATGTTTCCACCCACCAAACAGAAAAACTAACAAATCTATGGGTGATCACTAGAAACTACTAGATATTTGATCTCAAACTCATTAATTCGGTAAGGAATGAAATTGCATTTGTTCCGTAGTATGCCCATGAGTTCGTTCTTTAAATTACCCCATTAATTACTGACAACTTGCAGTTGGTTTTTGCAATATATAATATCCAATTATCTACAGTCAAATAGTATTATGATGGAATCATCCAGTTCCGTGCATAACCCGGTACCGGTGATTCCACAAGTTCTACCAAGAAGACACTAATATCTAATCGTGATAGGTTGTTTTGTTGAACTTGGGTAAGGTCGATCAACCATGCAAGAAAGATATCTCCATGATTTATAAGCATTATTTTCAATTAATTGAGGTGCAAAAAGCCTACTTATGTACAAAATTAAACATATTAATAGCCTCATTTTGAACGTTGGAAAACGTATTATGCTCAAAACAAAATGGAATATAAACACGAAAAATAGACAACAAATGATGGTCAGAATTACAAAAACAAATGCAAATCAAATACGCCAAACACTTTCATAGTGTTAATTTTTGCTTTAATTTGTAACGGATACAATGAAAATTTTTGTACGTACTTTAAGCACTATTGAGTTGAGCTTAAGGCATTGTTTTTCTTACAACTTCTTATGACTACAAATGCAATTCACATTCGACCGCAGTGGGTACATATACAATTCATCATTTGATAATAAAATTAAGTTGCACTAACTCAAGAAACAATAATATATGAAGATATTTAAAATTAATTAACAAAACAACAAATGTGGAACGGGCTACTTACTATGTAAACACATTATTATGTAGTATAACCCACTAATACGACTTGCTTAGATACCTACTTCACAGTGAACAAAAAAACTTTTACAAGTACGTACACTTTTCATTGTAATTCAAAAGACGTGTGTGATTGGGTGCACTATCTCATCCTATAATTCATTCAATGGGTATCCATGACTCGATGCAACCGGTATAGTTATTGGCTAAACAATTGAAATTGAGCAACTATTTTCCAAAGTCAACTCTCACCTATACATGGAGTCATCTTATAGTATTGGATAGAACGTATAATGGAATTTTTGTGAGACAAACCCTACACGAGCTTTATTACATTTGGTTAAGTGATTTCCATGCTACAAATATTTCTCGAAGAATTTCAAGGTAGAGATAACATTCAAAACTATATACTCTATGTTTGGGAAAAAAATAACTTTAAATTGAACTTCCACAAATGTGAATAATCATAGGAGATATCTCTCCATTGGTCCATTAAGGAAATGAGAGTATATGCAAATCTCAACATATCGTAGACATAATAATACAAGGAGCTTACCCTCCTTCCATTGACGGGGACTCAAAACGATCAAAATTCTCTTCGATAATCAAAATTTTCTTTGGTTAGAAATTCATATGTTAAATACCTTATTATCCAATTATCCTTTTTTTTTTTTTTGTGTGTGTGTGTGGTTTGTTTTGCATAAAACCATTACAAGAAACAACAATGCTATGTTGACGCCCAATAATCTTGGGATTTATCCTTTCTATCATCGGGATTGATGCGTGGGGAAGTAGGTCCCTCGCTCTCTCGCTATCTCTCCCTCTCTCTCGGTAATAATTTCAGGTTGAAATACCGGGATACAAAGCCTTTTCCTTAAATAAAAATTGCATATCAACCATAGTTTAATTATAGGGAGTTGGTCGTTTAATTCGAACTCTGGCACGTATATGATTTGAAAAAAGATATATCAAGTGCATTTCCTTGATTACGACTTCTACGACGGGAAGCACTTCATATGCTTTGCATTATCTAGAGTTTGCAATCTATATTATATGAATATCATGTTTCTTTTGGTATCTCTATTGTAACTATTAATACAACTATATGACGAGTGTGATTTTTTAAGGAACATTTGATTTGGACGCTTGATTCTCAATGTAAGCATATGATTTCCAAATAAAGATATATCAACGCATTTCCTTGATTACATATTTGACGGAAAACACTTCATATGCTTTCCACTTTTTAGAGTTGACAATCGATTTTATATTCCTTTTATTTGTGACTGTAATATCAGATATTGATACAATTATAGAGTGTGATTTTACATTTAACTACAACGAGTTGAGTTGGCTGCTTGATTTTTAACTCAAGTATATATATATACTAATTTGTAAAGATAGACATATCAATGCATTTCCTTGATTACATCTTCTTCCATGGGAAGCACTTCGTATGTTTTAAACTATTTAAATTTGTCAATTTATTTATATTAATATCATGTTTCTTTTTAGCGTCTCTAATATCATATATATTGATTAATACAATATAGTGGGTGTGATTTTTCATTTAACTACATGAAGTTGAAGCACTGATATATCTTTATTATATTCGACAGAAACACTCCATGTGCTTTGCAATTTTTAGAGTTGGCAATTCATTTTATATTAACATATATCATTTTTTTAGTATCTTTTGAATATCGGGCATTGATGCAACTATACAACGAGTGTGACTTTTCATTTAACTACAATGAGTTGAGTTGGTTTCTTGATTTTTGACATAGGTACACGGGTTTTCATTATATTTCCTTCGATGGAAAATAATTCATATACTTTGCACTATTTAGAGTTTGCCATCTATTTTATATTAATATCGTGTTTCTTTTTAGTGTTTCTAATATAACTATTGATACAACTATATAGTGGGTGATTCTTTTAGTGTTTCTTCTTAATTTTAACTATATGAAGTTGGAACCCGGGAGGAGCGGTTAAGTTGGAAGGACGCTTGATTATTAGCGCATGAAGTGTATGATTTATAAAGAAAGATATATCGGTGTATTTCCTTGATTATATCTTCTTCCACAGGGAGGAAGCACTTCATATGTTTTTCCTTGATAATAATATAGTGGGTGTGATTTTCACGAACCGTAAGGTATTGGATCTGAAGGAGCGATTGAGTTGGTGGGTTGATTTCAACACAAGTATATGATATGGTTGTAAGGTAGGCGGGAATGTATAGCGGTGAAGTACGAATAATATTTGGCCGAATCGGAAGCCATCATTGGAGTTTTGAGGCGAATATTATTATGACTTTATTTCTTTACTTTTAAGTTGCAAAAATGGATTAAGCAAGAAATGAATATTCTAAAATCTAGCAAGACTAAATTTCGTTTTCAAAACCATGTGAGATATTTAGATTACGATAGTATTATATATTTGATTATTAGAAAGTTTTAACTGTTAATTGTCAATTTGTTGGATAATAATTCTAAAAATAGCTTATTGGAACTCTTATTAGGATGGATGCGGGCGAAGCCAGTAGACATGACCTATGGTGTAAGCAATTCCAGCGGTCCCGGTGCGTAGAACGGGTTTCAAACTAGGATGTTAATGATTCAAATGTAAACAATAAATTTTGACAATAGGAAATACATGCCTCTGATAGAACTTGGTGTTCCAAAATTTTCAAACCAAACAAAAGAAGAATTAATGTTTGACAATCGTAAAATGTCTTGGAAGCATTGGAACCTGCTACATGATGGGGGATAAAAAATATGGTACGTTTTAATAAGTAATACCAAACTAAATTCATTTTCATGATTAAAATTAATTTTTAAAAATATGCAATGTACAAGGAGCAACCTTTCACAATAAAAGCGATTGTTGGGTTTCAACCAGATCTCCGTGGTATTATATGGCATGTTCGACATGCGAGAATAAAACATGTGTACATGGAAAAGAAGCCTTGGTGCAATGTATGCGCATCCATGGTGAAGACACCATTGCCATGGTAATAATTAAATGAAAGAGATTTTATTAATAACAAAAATGCACAAGAACATGATAAAACTAACAAATACTTTGTAACGGTGCATTATTATCACCGTAATGGGGCAAGCAGAGATAGTCGTGGATAACGTCGTAGTAACGAAAATGATGGCATTACCAACAATAAATGTTCGGGTAAACCCTTTAATTTCAAATATCAAATAAATATTGTTTATAAAAATTAAACAACCTTTCTAAAAGATGTATTTGTATTGGCAAAAAACCAAGTATAATGTATGGAAGAAATATTAAAAGCAATAGGAAAAACAATGATCTTGAGGATCGTACTCCAAGAAGGGAATTTTGTCTATCAAAGTCTATGTGCACGTGAAATTTTTGATTATGATCATGATCTAGAAAAAGAACATGAAAAGGTTATTATATATTAACAAGATCTCCTCTCACTACTAACATTGTAAGCAGTATATTAAATGTCCCATAACATAACGTGAAAAAAATAAACTTGAATGTATACGAATATAATTAAACACACGTGAAGAGCAAAGTACATTATCCGGAAAAAAAATAACTCAAGACACCATCTAAAAAAAAGACCACAAGAGAAAGCACGACATCATAGCGGCCGATGATGAACATGATGGTGAATTGAAAGTGATCCCGAGATGCCACCATTGGTCGAAAATAGATGAACATGGCAATGAAGTGCTTACTTATGAATAAGATTACAAATAAGCGATATTTTTTTTTTTTTAGTTTTTTAATCAAGTTCATGCTTTAGTATAATGCTTTAGTATTTAGGATTTAAACTATTTTGCTTTTGAAATTACTTAGATCTATTTTAATTTACTTCTTGAGTTAATTCCGCTATATTAAATTGCTTCAAATTATTTTTCACAACCATAAAAAGTTTAAATTATAATTTGAATATTATAAAGTTTAAATTACATATTTTTAATTATTAATGTGTTGGATAATATTCTATAAATAGTTTTATTAGAACTCTCATTAGGACGGGTGCGAAGGCGAAGCCCCGCCAAAGGATAAAACCAAATGGCGTAATAAACTTCGATTGTCCGGTGCGTGAGGACGGTTTCCAACTAGTCTCATTAATTTATCCATAAATACTATATTAATTTATATGTTTTTTTTTGTTTTTTTTTCATAGAAAAGATTTTAAAAATATAAATCTCATTAATTTATCCATAAATACATTGAATTGATTTTTTTAATTTTATTCATAAATGTAAGAATTAATATAGTATTTTTTATTTTCTCGATTTTCTATAATAAATACATGAAATTATAAAAGATTCAAAAAATATAAATTATATTATTTTATTCCCTAAATATGTTGAATTGATATTTTTTTTAGTTTAATCATAAATGTCCGAAATTAATATAATAGTTTTGTTTATTTTACGGATTTTTCACAATAAATGCACTGAAATTAATAAAGCAATTTTTCTAAATAATAAGGGGGTCTGTCACAGTGTGTCTCAACAATCCACCCAATCTACACCGCACATAGGATCAACGCACCATATCTAACTTAAATTTTATTCGACGAATACGAATGGTTTCTCAATTAGCCAATAAGAGCGCGAGGTTTCGCCACCAACCAATAGGAAAGGGTAAGCTCCACCAAGGTCTACTTTTATTCGGGAGTGAGGGATGGTATTGAGTTTTTTAGGTTGTTGATGTCACTTTGCTGCACATCGTCATCCACCAAGTTAACAATTTTGGAACTTGCATCATTGGAAGCCCAACAACATGCCCCGTTTGAAAATTTGGTGCATCATCGTTTGATGTCGGTTCAATACAACAGTAATTCTTGATGCATCATTCATTCGGGTTGTTAAGGATAAGTGTGGAATATTAAAGATTCATTGAGGGTTTATTTGTCCTAACAGAAATATGCCCTTGACAGAAAGCAGTCGGTTCTTCATTTTTCACCGGAACTCAATCTTCGTAACCTGAGCAATTGATCTTGTTTGTTCCGATGGTTATGTAAAATTCAGAAAAGGTTTATTTCTGATGTTTATTGATCTAATAACTACACATATAAAAAAAATCGTGATTGTGAATCATAATATTATTTCAAACCTGGGTTTTAGTTAGATTTTTCAGGTATTGATTACTTATTTCTGATCGGCGGAGGTGGTGCTGGTGGCGGTGGTAGTTGTGGTTTGTGTATGAAACTGAAGGAGATGGAGGAAGAAGGTGGTGGTGCTCACTATGAATTAAAACCGGTATCAGTTGAATTTGAAATTGGAAAAATTGATCGAATGTGTTTTTTGTTGCTGGTTACGGTAGTAGTTGTGGTGGAAGGTGGTGCTGCTGACAGTTGGAAGATTAAAATTGAACGGAGTGGAGGAGGAGGGTGGTGGTGAGTGGCGACAACGGAAGGAAAGAGAGAGTAAAAAAGATGATTATAATTTATATGCAATGTTTTAAAAGATATCTAATACCCCTCATTTTGACAACACATTCACCAAAATCTGCCGATGAAGTAAGCTAATAATAAAAAACGCGGAGGGAGTTTTTGGTCCAAAAAAGACCAACCATAGACACCAAAAAATCATTTTGTGTTATATTATAGACTAGAAATAACCGGTGATTTACAGCCAAGATGAGACAAAATAATTTTGGTTAGAATGATTTTAATAATTACCACACACTATGAGGCTTAATTCAACCATGAGAACTTGTAGACATAAAATATTAATCCAAATAATTATAACTTCGATTACACTTAAATAATAGTTTAATAATTCCTCACGATATTCTTTAGACTTCAAATAATAGTTTCTGATACAAATTCCTCGATGATCATTCTTTGAAGTAATGAAACTGGATTTCTTCGTTGTGGTATTGAACTTAGAAAGTGAATAGAGTCCTCCCTAATGGAGCAATGTTCCGAACTTCCAATATCAAATTCTTAGGGACGATGGTGTGCATGGTATCTTCCTGTGTTGGACGTACTAATATTTTTATTAAAAAAAAGAAAGAACATTAGTTTGATTTGGACCAAAATAAAAATATACTCACGTTTGGATCGATCATTAGTAAATCCAAAGCATTGACTTAGTTGGTCGCCATGAAATCGACATCTTCCCATTTTCTGTCAACACGAAACTTGAGTATTGCAGGTTTATTTTCATCGCAATTATGTAAAAAATGATTAGAAGGCGTCACTCATATTTTATACTTTTAAAAAAAATAGTTTAATTTGGATCGAAATAATAATATACTCAAGTTTTCATCGATCATTAGTAAATCCAAAGTAGTGATTTCGTTAGTCGCCATGAAATCGATCTCTTCCCATTTTCTTGCAACACGAAACCTGAGTACTGCAGGTTTGTTTTCATCGCATTCATGCATTCTTGAAAAGAAAGCAAACACGTTTTGGGCAACGATTTTTGTGGGGATGCGGCTAATCATTTTTGACATGTTGATACTCTTAAGCTAAAAATTTCACCAGAAAAATAAGTTGGAATGAGTAAATGAGTTGGAAATGAGTGAATGAATGAATGTGTGTGGTTGAAAAATACACCCCATTATTTATACACTCGCCATTGATAATTGTAATTAGGGACATTCAATTTTTGGATCGTTTTTCTTTTGGAATGGGTTATTATGTGCTAGTCATAAAGGAGCGAGACGTTGCATTCAAACCTTAGAGCATGGAAAGTTTTAACTTATTTATGGGTAAGCAACTCTCTTAATCGTGGAGGGTAATGGGGAGTAAATAGAAGATCCAAAGCAATGAAAAATTGGAATTAAAAGAGGAGAAGATTTGTTTTGGTCTATTAAAACGCGTTTCCTTTTTGAGATTCTTTCATCTTTGTTTGTGTTGTATATCAGCAAAAAAAGAAAAAAATATTGATTCCATCGAGAAGACATTAAACTTTTCCGGAAAAGTGTTTGAAAAAAAAAATTTGGTTCCGTAAAAACGCATGCGCCATCAAAATTCACATTCATGAGTTTCGAGATTCATTCATCTCGTAAGTTTTACTTTAGTAAGTGTAAATGGCATGAATGCTCATAAGTTTCATTTTTCTTTTTCTTGGAATCAATTGATTTGGGACAGATTCATTTTCACCATTTAGTTTTTATAGCGTTATCTCTATATTTTAATTGCTTGGAAGAGGCTAATCATGATTTATTTTATTTATTTTTTGGAGTTTAGCTTCTTTTGGTTCTCCATTGCTCTATTTTTCAGTTGCTTGAACAAGATGTTTTTTTTTTCTTTTTTATGTTTAGCTTCTTTTTGTTTGTGTTGTAGATTTGATCAAATTATTCCTGCCATTAAAATCTGATGCAAAGATAGCCCTAATCATGATCACGAATACAGGGTTCATATGTCGATTGGTTTTATGTTTCATTCGAAAATAAATTTATTATAGATGCTAGAAAATGATTTTAAAGTTCTTTGTGCTTTGGGTTTTACATCGTTGTTTTTTTTTTTTTGCAGGATTATGAAAATAAGCTTATTCGATTGCTAAAATTAAAATTAGGCCCCATTAAGGTTAAATCTTTTTGTGTATCATTTTTTGATATATATATATTCGTACTCATTGTTCCATTTTTACAATGAGTATAATGAAAATCATTAGTTGTATTTTTTTATTCTTCCCTTCACATAATAAGTACAATGAAAATTATTTTTATTATTTTTAAAATTAATGATTGTTTGTATTTTGTAGGTTGTTAAAAAATGGCTAATTTGTTTTTTTTAAAGATATAGTTCAAAGATTGTTTTTTTTTTTTTTATTTCAATGGTTGAAACATGGTTGTAACATTTATTTTTTTCAGTTTATTTTATTAATGGCGCATTTATTTTTTCAGTTTATTAAGAGGGTTATTAATATTTCTATAATGGAAGAAGGTTACAAACACCACAGCCGCTAGATGTCTTTGGCTGAGATGAGGCTGGGATGGTCGGATCACTTGTTTGTCTCTCAAAATGTTATCAGTTCGTCCAAAGTTCAAAAACCTATGTTGTTTTGTATTATAGATAAGCATTGTTGTTAGCCTGGCTAAAGCTGACAACTCCAAGAGCAAGCACCATTGACCATGTTGACATTTTCTTTCTTTTTTTTTTTTGGCTAGAATCTTACAATGAGAAACCATTATGGTAGTAAAATTTATTGGGTTGTAGTAGTAAATCATGGTGATGGGAATTACATATTTGCGGTGTCGGTAAGTTATGGCTTAGTTCTAGTGTAGTCAAAATTGCTCTCAAGGCCGATTACTCACCGAGTAATCGCTACGAACTATATGACTTAGGTGATTTCCGATTCCAAGCCATTGCCGATTTTTAGTGATTAGTACACGATTTATCACTTGATTTGGCCAATTTTAAGCAAAACGAGGTTGACGATTTTTTGGAGTTGAAGCCTTGCATGCACTAAAATTAGAAAATAGAAATTTCATAACCCTCGGATGGGTGTTATCAAATAGAAAAAACATATAAATACATGATAAATACGTTTAGTATAACAATATTACACACTTAATTACATGATAATGTTAAGATTTTAATTTTAATTAGGTACAAATAATGACTTATGAGAAGCAATATATAAGTCTCTAATAAATAGATTTTGTATTAGATGAGTTTTGGCGATTTCCAAGTCCGAACTTATCGTTCCTTTCTCCAAGCTCCCAAGAAAAGTAGAACCGAGGAACGATTTCGACTACTTTGCTTAGTTCGCGGTGGAAACCGAGTTTTGCGCACCATATTATTTTTATGTTGTTAACCTTTTATTGAACTAAATTTAATTTTGCATCTTAAACCACACGTCCCCAATCATATCAAAATCCAAACGCACAATTCGTTAGATGTGTTTTCCGTAGAATTAGTTACATTAAAACCCGAGTTTTAACCTCCTATTAGCCAATGAAACGGTTGACATTTTTCCTACTCTTAAATTAGTTACATCTCTGAAATTCAACCAAGAAAGTGCTTGTGTTTTATCTTCACAATGTGGAGAAGAGTAACTATTATGGTGCTCATCTTGGCCGCAAGTTTAGCCTAAGTTTTAGCATCTTGCATATATATTATGAACTTTTGAGGAATTATATACCCGGTTATGATTATGAACTCAACTCAAGAACATATGGGTGACCAGAAGAAAAATGACTACGCATTTGGTTGAAGAAGTATATGGGACCAAAATACTATCAAATGTCCAACATCTTTGGAAGTACAAATGAAGTAAGGCATCAAAAGCATCTCGAAGAGAGGGGATTCTAGGAAAAGAAAAAAGGTGAAAGTTCTTCAACAACGATGGATGAGCCAAATATCGATCGAGAAAAGATGGAACCCATGGGGTATTTGCATGAAATAACCAAAAAAATGAGGGAAAATAAAGTACTCAACAAGCCACCTCTATAGACCTGGTGGAAGTCAACCTACGCAAGAATCGTCAAACGCAAAAGAAACAAGAAAGAGCTACAATGGATATGGATCTTAGTAACATGTACCCAAGTTCAACGACCATTTTAGCAAGAAAATAAAAGAAGAATTATGAAAAACTTGGAAAAATCAAGTATCTTTGATTCGGGCAATGATGTATCTTGATTAGAAGATTTAATTTCAATTTTACATAATGAATTAGTGTCTTTTCTTCTTCTTCTTTACTTCATTATTAATTTTTAACCCGAGCAATATAGTTATTATTGAAGTTTTTAATTTTGATTTTTTGTCGTTGGTGTAACTCGATTTGGTATAATGATGATAAATCTGAATTTATGGGGTAATTTTTTTAGTTAAAGTCTAAATGAGTTTATAGTTTGATTTGTGTGACCAACATGGAATATGAACAAAAAAAGTTCGAGTGAAATGATGTTGGTCAAAACCTCGATTCTCTACTAGGATGGAACCTAAGTTTCGTACACTCATCATATTTGTGGGATCTATTTTGATAGTCGTTGGATGAAAGATTCAAACCTCGAACGGTTATAGTTTCATCTGCATATATTATGTTTCTCTATATACCAAACGTCATTCCACTCTTCTCAACAAGTAGATGAAAACGAGAATGATGAACGCCACATCGAGATGCAAAAGATATGAAAGTCATGAATAAGGATCCAATTGTTTCGCAACAACTAGAACCTACTATCGGTGCAAAAAAAAACATCATCGAAACATTCCACGTATCTCAAGAAGAATGGATGTAGAGTTGCTCAAATTACTTAATTTAAATTATAGTTTATACTAATTATTAGATAAATTATTAACTATTACCCGTTTATCATTATTATCTTGATCTTTGTTTAAGTAAATTTGTAATGTAGTTGTTGTTTCAATTAATGTAAATTCCAAGCTCAAAGAATTTTCTTTGATTGATTTTAAAACTAGTAGATTTGTTTGAGGATAAAAATCAAAATTGAAAAGATTTAACAAAATCACCTTTCAATGGAGAAGAAACCTTTTTAGTTGCACACTAAAAATTCCACTTAAAACATGTTTAAGATCAAAAGTCAAAGGGGAAAAGCGTGACCCTTATTTGAGTGATAAAGAAAATGGACATGGGAGAAAGAAAATGTGTGTGTTTCTATAAACATAATTTTTCCGCCGAACCAATTCAAACTAAATAGCCTAGCGTTTTAGTGGTTCATTTTCCTACGAATTGGTTACGACTTGGTGAATACCGGATTTCCACCCCAAATAGCCTGACGTCATAGTAGTTGATTTCTCTCCTCTTTGGGCTCAAATGAGATACCTAAATGTACGTAACCTAGGCTCAACATAGTGCTTGCTCAAAATGTTGTTGATTTTATGGGGTAGGAAATGACGAGTATCGAACCAAAGTATATTTTATTTCCGATATCCTAAAAGAAATCTATTTAAGTTTTGAAGTGGACCTAAGAAAGTTATTTGGTGGAAATCGAGATTTTCACTATATCGAATACATAATTTTCGCAGGCGTCCAATTTCAAGTGCGCCTTGGATTTGCTATTGCATGTTACATGTGTATATAGCATAAATTTTTATTTTTACAAGAATTGAAATGGTCATTTGTTTACATTTAAACCTTAGCTAATCAATTAAACTCAAACCCATATCACAATTACTTAAGAAACTAAGAAAAGTAAGAAAAATGTTAAGTAGTGAGAAAGAATCAAAATGATGAAATAAAATTATGAGAAGACATGTAAAATTAAGGAATAAATAACTAAAATATCATCAATTTAAAAGAAAGCTTAAATTCCTTCTCCTTTTAGTTATCATCTATATCACAAACCTCTTTGACCATTTTCAATACATTTTTTGTTGTAGTTAAATGAATGCATCTGTTCGGATCTTTTTGTACCACTAAATCATATCTTTTTATATCTAGCCTTATTATAAGCCGCAGAACAATTAAGATACCTTTATGATTCTAGACCAAACTCTCTTTTCACAACCACCGGAGATACAAGAAAGATCATTAATGTTTATAAGACTAACTCATATTATCATCCAAAATTAAGCTTTCAAACTTAGCGACATCATCCTAGTTCAAGGGCTAATTTTTATCGTGATTCAATGCTGTACCAAGAAAACGTCTAATGATTTGGCACAGAAGATTAATACCATATATAAGATTAATATTTAAAGAAAAACATGATGGCACATAATAGATATGCCCATTGGATGGGCGTAAGATTTGTACATAAGATTAATATTTAAAGAAAACATTAGGGCAAAGAATAGATATGCCCATTGGATAGGCGCAAGATTTTTAAGTACATGTGCTTGTGAGTTGAATAATAACAAGAGTACCTATTTGCATAGTATTCCTTCTCTACATTTCAAACACTAGATGGCATATTTCGTTAGTTTATTTTTGTTGTTGAAGGTTGATGAGAAGCCAAAGAATTATCCTTCTTCAATGAGCACTAAGAGTGTGCATGAGCGTCTAGCAGAAGAGTGTAATTAGCATGCTAATCGAATTTCTTTTGTCTCTTATGCAAAGTGCTTACAAGATGAGTCTAAAGAAAGCCCAGAATCTCATCCTTTCGATGAGGTAATAATCATCTTGTTATTCTAATCATGTCTATTTTTGTACATGTGGTCCGTGATCTTGAAACCTAGCTCACTCGGGTGCATCTCAACAGGAATCAAGCTTTCGTGTTTGTGAACACTAGTAGCATCAACAAAGAAGGTTGAGTTGTTAGATTATCATTGGGTGTTGCATTGCGTTTTAATATCATTATTTTTTCCATTTAATTTGTGTAGGTCAATTACTTGTTAAAGCTCAACATGACGTTGGGGAGACACCGGGTGAATTAGGCTTAGCATTTATCAAATTAGTAAGTTCGAATCAAGAGGCCATGCATAATTCGCAGAGAGTACGAAATTGGGCCGATATCAAACGTTTGGCTACTATTGTTGTCCAAGCTAGCAGATATTATCGAGAATCAAATCAAAACAGTCAAGTGTCGGTAAGTTTTCATTACTTTTGCCTTGTCTTTGAGTGATTCCGATCTACCTAGAATAGGTATATGCATATGCTTTGTTGATTACTTAATCAATATTCTTAGATTTGAGGGATTTCATTTTCTGTAACTGATAGCATCCCATTGTCCACTTGTTACACAAATGCTTTACTATAACATTGGAAATTGTCAATCTCTTTGCCAATAACCAATTACCTTCTTCCGAGAGGTTTATCCATTCTCACACGCCTAATTTTTCTCATTGTGAGTTCTTCCATTGTGCAATCATCCAGTCATTTTGGATAAAAGCGAAACACAAGGCTTGTTTAGGTAAATGAAAGTTCTTGCTGAAAAATGGCATTTCTCAACAGTGGTGCATGCCCTTGATTAACCAAAGATATTTACCTCTCCTAAATGTATTAAAAAGTTGGAGTAGAAAATCTTATATTTGTTTCTTTGTTTGCATATCAGGTTCATATGAAGATGCAATTAGTGATCATCTCGAAAAAAGATGTTTTATGCCCCATCCCTTAGTACCCTTTGTACTCTGCCTTAATTGCTCTGCATAGAGGTTCCCTTGTATGTTTCTACACTCATCACAAGAGTATTCTTTTTCAAAGTGGAAGTGTTAACTTAGCAGTGCTACTCAAGTAGTCTCGCAGTCCAAACGTGTTTTAATTTGAAAACATAATGTCGTATTATCTAGTTAGTCTTATTATAAGTTGGTGTTTAGTCTTTGAATCATACCAATTTATTGTATGGTTGGCGGTAAGTTCAAGGCTATTATCATGTATGAACTATTAAATATGATCGACATGGTGATCCAGTGGAATTGTTCTTGATCGACATGATCATATTAAGATTCCTTCAAATGATAAATTGGGTCTCCTAATTCAGGTGCGTAAATCACGAATTATAGCCGGCAACAACTTTTTTTTTGACATGAGAAATTATTTTGCAACTGATATAAACGTAGTAAAAAGCACCTGTTGCACAAATCACCTGAAACGAGCAACGGATAATTATTTTAGATAATAAGTAACCGATTGTAACACAATCGTAATTAAATACTATACAACATAACCGATTATAAACAATAGGTAGTCATGTACTAATATAGTCAACCAATTAACGATATACACAAATGAACAATTCTTCAGATAAAGCGATAATCGGAGGGATTATAAATTCATAAACCAACCGATTATTAAATATCAAGATTTACAAATATTTCATTTTTTGGAGAAATTGTATTTGGGGCGACGTTATATAATCGGACGTTTACTTATGTATACAACTTCCGATTGTGAGAACTTGGAAGCTTTTAATTTGGGGATTTTTTCCTATTCGGCGATTAATACATCAAAATATATCAGATTGTGGATAATCGTAGATATTGTACTAAAGTAACTACCGAATATATGTCGTTCATGTCATTCAATGCATGCGTAAATCAATTTTCACGTTCAAAAAACACACACAAACGCACATAACATGGATACCATGGGTATTAGAGTTTGTTAACAACATACTTGTATGTTTGATGCATTGTTAGCTTCGATCTCGGGTGATTCTCCATTTTCTTCCATGAAAGCGTCGTCTAGGGTTTCATCTCTATCAAAGTTTGGATCATTCAACATATACCCCAAATCGTCATCTCTAAACGGTAGTGAACCTTGAACTTCAACAACTTCATCAGTCCTTCTTCGTACTCCATCCATGTTTATGGAAGTTGAAAACAATCGGAAGTTGGCAACATATACCCACTTCTTCTTCTTTTTTTCTTCTTCTTCTCTCACTCAATTGGGAGTTATCTCACAATGAGTCAAAAAATATACAAACACTAATATTATATAGACCCCACCTACCCATTACAAGAGTTTGCTTCCGATTATTTTGTGAAACTACCGATTATTGTTTTGGCTACCGAATATTATGGTTTTTGGCAAAGGTTGAATCTGGGGCCACTTATAATTGGTAGGGTTATAAGTTTTATAATCTACCGATTATGGCGTATTTCAAAATTCTCGCAAAAAGGATTTTAGCAAAAACTCATTTTGGGCAACCTATAACCGGACCCAAGAAGAAGTAATAAACTCTACCGGTGCCATGGTAGATTTCAAAATTCATCACATGAAGGATTTTAGAAAATTCATTTTAGGGCAACCTATAATCGGTAGGTGTTGGAACCAATTTGACGTCCGACACGGGCTACATCCAAATCACGAACCACATGGTTATGCCTTGGATCTGTACCTCAAAACCTATGGAATTTGGCAAGGTTCGATCTGGGGCTCCTATAATCAGCCAAGCAGTTGTTAAGTTTTTAACTCTACCGATTATGGTATATTTCAAATTCTTACATGAAGGATTTTAGAAAAACTCATTTTGGGGCAACCCATAATCGGATGGTTTGGTAATATATTTAACTCCCTGATTAACAACTGCATCCAAAACACGAACCAAGTGGTTATGGATGGCCGGGTACACTCAAAACCTATGAAATATGGCAAAGGTTGGATTCTGGGTCGTTATAATCGGGTGGGTTATATAATTATATACCCTACCGATTATGGTAGATTTCAAAATTCATTACGTGAAGGATTTTAGAAAAACTCATTTTGGGGCAACTTATAACCTGGTGAGTGTATGTAACCTATTAGGCTTGGGTATGGCTACATCCCATGACTCAAGCCAAGTGGTTATGGTTGGCTCCGCACCTCAAAACCTATGGAATTTGGCCAAGGTTGAATATGGGGCTCTTTATAATCGTAGTCTTACAAGTTTGATAATCTACCGATTATAAAAGGGATTATTAGTCAAGTATCTACACAACACCTGTGAGGGTATAATTTCAATTTAACCTACCGATTCACCTTTAACCTACCGATTCACCTTTAACCTACCGATTATGGTGTAGGCTCCCAATTATATAAGGACATATTGACCATTTCGAAAAATCGAAGATAATGGATAGCTCAGATTTACGTTTGGGTAACCTTTTTTGTCTTTTAGTGTCGCCCTAATTCTTTGGGGTCGCCTAAAAATGACAGGTTAGTTTAAACTTTAGAATTCCATTTGGAGATATAGCATTTGACCATCATAGAATAAAGTATCTTCGTATCTCTTAATAAATTATTCGTAGGAAAGAACTTTCACCAGACGAATAATAGATTCTCCAGCTAACCAACAGTCTCTCCGAATATAAAAGGAGGCTCTACAATCATATTTATTTTCTTAAGGCCAGGCATCACCCATTTAAGACCTGACCACACATAAGATTTCCCGTGATAAGTGATCCATCTATGTTATGGCTATGGGGTAGTGGGGCTCCGTCCTCCATGTGAACTTGACGATGAGCGGAGAGGACTTAAGGAATTATACGCAGCAGGATCTTAGATTGCCCAACAATGTGGGACTAATAATCTCAACACGCGCCCCCTCACGTAGCCTCGCGGTCTAACACGTGACAATTAAATCGGGTGACGCTGGAGTAAAGGTGCGGTCAATGACTCATCGCAAATAGCCTTTCTGATACTGTTAGAATACGGGCATCCAACTCAAAACCAATGGCAACGAGGAGAGGCCCTAAGAAATTATGCCGCAAAGATCTTAGATTGCCCAACAATGGGACTAATAATCAACACAAACCCAAGAAAACTCGAAGGAGACGTGTGCATTGCACAGGATGGCCACATCTCATGCTCAACTTATATCCATATAAACTCATTCATCACGTTGGTTTTACAATTTACCGCGTACAGCGATGTTGATTCCTGATGTTGGTCCCGAAAATTATGTCACACCTTTGTTTCTCTATGGAATACATTTCCTATTTATAGAAAAACACATGATATTACTATAAGGTATTCCTATTTATGCAAATCCAAGAGTTTTTTTTTTTTTTTTTTTTTTTTTTTGAATGAGTTCTAATGGGCAAATGATTAGAGTGTTTCAAGAGATCAGCCCTGAGCTCATTTTGCTGCGCGCATGGCAAACCCCATCACATTAAATGTGATGGACCTGATGTTAACGTATCATTCCACCATAGACATTTTTTTTTCTTGGTTGGGACCCTTGATTAACCAGTTCCTTGTCCAGATTAGCGGGAAAATAATACATTTAAATTTGTTGGCATTTACTAATTCAATCATGCTTCTGAATGCAACTTTTCCGTAATTCAAAAGACTCCTTTCCTGTGAGAGGGAAAAAAACATCAACAACGTTGTGAACACGTGAATCGGGTCTCTATTCCACGTGTTCACAAATAATCTTTATAAGAATGTATACGCACACCGAGGTGTAAGAAGTGTATAATATGCCTAGGTAGATGATGATTCATAGATTCCAAACCCTCTAGCTTGTCATGATCTCATCATCATCCCCAAGGTTTTAGGTCCGAGATACGAAAAATGTAGATGAAACTATCAAAGGCAAAAATGTAAAAGAGACAGAGGTTTACGTGGTTCAAAGACTAAGGCTTACATCCACTGGGTGATGGGAAATTTCCTATAAGATAAGCAGGTTACAAAGATGATCACAAGATCATGTGGCCATCGACCACTTGAGCTAAAACTCTCACTTACTTTCCTATTCTCTCTCCTTTCTCTCTTTGATCCCCCTCTCAAAGGGAGGGGGTATACCTATTTATAGTTTGGATCGGGTGGGTCCACCGACAATGAGATTCTTTGAGATCTTATCTTCTTGTACTCCGTGCGTAGTCCGCGGGCTTCTATGTCACCCCGCGGCCTACCGCATCCCGCTTCTAATGGGTCCGCGGACTTCTATGTTAACCCTCGATTTCCTCCGTTGGTCGCCCAACACGTGTTCTCCGAGAAACGCATTAAATGCGGGTGGTTGGGGCGGTCCACCACGCCGAGTGGTGTCAGGTCCTCTTGTCACGTCCGTGTCGGTCGGACTAACTCGATCGCTGATCATATCTTACCTCGTGATGGGTTAAAGCCATCCCTGTACTATGCGGGACTACCTATCTCGGGTGCTCCTTCATTTCGATCATTCGGTCTTGACAAATGGCACGTTGTTCAGTGCCACGGATGCCCCTATGTGTCATCCTTTTGAGTAATGGCCTCCACGTGGACTCTGTTAGTACACGTGCGATGGAGATAAATAAATTGTACTTACAATTTGCCCTCTTCTCAAGATCACTGGCGCTTTAGCTTTGTTGGAAGAAGAACCGTGTGGCACGTTTTATCTCCTCACTTCTCCTAAAAAGGTGCTACCGCATTTATCAGGCACGTTTCTCACGTCCTGGCCATAATCGCCTTGGGGTAGTGGACGGGTTTTTCCGGTTCTATATATAAACAAGAGAAGAGTGAGAGAATGTGACTTTAATTCACATTCTCTGTTTTATTCTTTGTCCTTTTGTCTTCATCTTCTAACTTCCTCTCGACACCATTGTTGCCGCATTGCCGTTGCTGGGTCGTTTATTCTTTATTCTTGCGGTCATATTGTTGCCGCCACCTTCGTTGTCGTATCGATTCATTCCGCGGGTTCGTGTATGATCTTTTATCCCGCTTAATCACCATTCCCGAGTCTCGCCGTAGTTTCTGATCTTCTGGTGATGCGTTGATGATGAGTTTAAGTTTAAGTATACCCTGGGATTTGAGAGTTAATGCCACTGAGTTGGGTGTTTCGTCTGTCATGCTTTTGATTTTATTTCTTCTTTCGAGTTTGGATGATAGTCTGATAGTTTAAGGAATTTGTTAGTGAAACCTAGGGTTATCTTCTTTGTACCTGCTTTTGTTCTTGAGATTTTCTTGATTTTTGATCTTTCCCCGCCTGATTTGAATTCCTATTCGTGTTTGTGCTCAGAGATATGTCCGATCATCCGCGGTTCCCTACCAAACCCCCGTCAAGTCCTCATCGATCTCCCCGGAATGATCCCAACGTAAGGGGTGGAATCATCCACTTACCTGTGGTAATCCTCTGGATGGACGAACATCTTCATCCTGCGGGTGAAGGACTCGCTTAAAAGGGGTGATCCTCCGCGTGGATCTAGATATGCTCGCGAATCATCCTAGAGGTGGGTCTCCTAAGCGAAAGCAGACCAAGAATGAGCCTTTGGATGTACGCCCCTCCGCACTAAGCCCGTCGCGGACTAATCCACATCTCTAGTTCAAGTAAGTCAACTAAAACTCTTACTTCAAGAGAAAGGCTACGAGATAGAGTCTTCTTGGAGACTTAGTTCCTCCTAAGAGGAAGGTCATGGGTTTCATGGAGGATGCTACGGAAGAAGCTTTCGAGGAAGACTCTGTTGTTACATTTCCATCCTTTATCTCCGGGTAATAAGAAGTTTACCTTCCGAGCATTGATCTCGAGGCCTTCAAGGTGAAGCATGGTCTTGAGATTTGGTGTTGCTTTTTATGCCGCCGATAAAGACATAACTTATGAGATGGTTACCAATTACAAGTACGACGCCTTTCATTTGTCGACAAACCGTGGGTGCTTTCGAGGTCAGTTTGATGCTACCCCTTGTATAAAGTCGGTGATGATTTCTACTTGCAGTCCTGTCTAGCCGCGATATCGCGGCAAGAAAAGTCATAATCGCGGTGCACAAATGGACAGAAACTATCTTCGCCATCTTCGTGAATGCTATCTTCGTAGCAAGGGGAAAACGATGATGACTTGTTATGCCCCTAAATTAGAAAAGGAGAAAGGGTGGTATACTCCCGAGAATTTCAACAAACTTTGGAGATTATGTTAACGGGAATACTGTAAGGAAGTCGTGGTCCTGTGAGTCTGGAACATTACTTCAAGGGGGAAGTTAGCCGAGCGAGGTAAGTGATTCCAAGATGGCGAGGTTCTCGTGCCAAGGTCTTCCTATTCTCATTGAGGAGAGGATCAAGCGTGATCATGACTATGAGTGGTCTCACTGTTCTTGAAGTCGTTGGCCCGTGGGCCTATGGTTGGGTCCCCGGTCCCCGTGGTTGGACCCTCATCAAGGATGTCTTCCTGCGAAGCTTCTCCCCTGCTACGCTCATTCCTTTTTGTGAGATGAGTTTTACCAGTATGGATTTTGTTTATAGCCGTGATGTTGATGATCACGCGACGAAGATGTCACGATGCTAACCTTCCTCCGCGGAATACCGACGTTGTTAAGGTGCGTTGTTTGTTTTCTTCGTATGTATGCCTACGTTTTCTTAAATAATGTTGATTATGCCAAGGAAAGGTGATGCCAATGGTTCTTTTATCATTACGTGTTGTAGGTGTGTAGAGGTAAGAAGATTAATCCCAAGCAATCATCGAATTCTCCCGAGGGTTCCTCTCACTTGAGGATGTAAATAGTCCAGTGTGTGGTGACGAGGATTCTTCCGATAGGGAAGAGCGAACTGAGACTTCTCCTTTGTTCAAGAAGGTGATGGTGATGAGGCAGGTTGACGGTGGAGGTGATGATCCGCCCTTGGTGGTGGTCGGGTGATGGCTATTGGTGGTGGTCAAGGTGATCCAGCACCGGGTGGTGGTCTAGGTGATCTTGCCACGTGGTGGTCAAGGTGATCCGGCCATTGGTGGTGGTCAAGGTGATGAGCCATTGGTGGTGGTCAAGGTGATCCGACCCTTTGGTGGTGGTCAAGGTGACCGCCACTCGCAGTGGTGGTGGTAAAGGTGATTCGGGATCTTGGTGGTATTTATTGGTGGTGGCAACTGTCCTATTGGTGGTGGTGGAAATCATGCTTGGGGTTACTAAGTCCAGTGTGAATGTTATAGATAAAGGTAAGGAATTGTTCTAAGTAGTGGTGACAAGGATGGGGGTGCTTGTTATGAGTTCTCCTTTGGTAAGGTTTTATCCTGGGGAACAATCATTTGATATGTCCACGGTTATGGGGCTTGTTTCTGGGACTTCACCTGCCTTCCGGTGGTGATGATTGGAGTGTTCTCGAGGATATTTGCGTTGGTGGCCCATCCCTTGGGATCCGATCTTGGGGTTTTGTAGTGCCTTCCGAGGGTTTTGCGGGTACCTCCTCCATTGGTGGGGCCTTGGTGCAAGGTAATGCAGGCACTCATGGTGGGAATACTTTGACTCTCCCTTAGATGATTCTCGCGATCCTTATTGCGGGATGGCGATGATGTTGTTTTGGCGTGGTCACAAAGAAAACTTTGGTTGTTCCTCATCCCGCCCCCGTGATTGAAGGAAAAGAGTTCGGATGCTTTTACCGTAGGTACATGGAGTTAACCCTCGAGGAGGCGAGATCGAGGATGGGGTAAAATCTCGTGAGCGCCGGGCTTGATCTTGTGTTGATCCTCTAAGATTTTCGACATGATGGCTATTCCGATGGGTATCTGATTACCCCAGTAATGTTATTGAGGTTTGTCTTTCTTTTTTTATCCCCGATTTCGTTCGACTATGATGAGCTAACTTCCCTCATTTTGCCGATAGATGATGAGAAGTGAGTATTGTAATCACCAACTTTACTGGCTCTTCAAGGCTAAATCTCTCAGAAGCTAGAGGAAGCTTCGACATTGTGAAGAGACGCTTGAAAGTGCCGAGGCTTCGGTCTCCGCTAAGGATGAAGAAATAACCGAGCTAAAGAGTTTGCTTAAGCGCAAGGAGCAGCAGGCACGGAAGAGGCCCACCTACGTTCCGAGTTGGCTCTCGTTAAGGCCAAGATTAGGCACTATCGAAAACTCCCTCATCCATTTGTGTCTGGCTCCCTCTTCTTTGGTAGTTTCCCGCTTTATTTATTCCCGAAGTTTTCTCTTCCCCTCCCATTTGTACTATCTTCGGTGGGTGGAATCCCCAATTGTTGTGGCTTCGGAGTGAGAGGGCTGGCGTCAAAAGGGTCGCATTGCTGAGTTAGTTGAAAAACTTAAGAGTGAGTCGTCTAAATGGAATGCCCGCGATGTTCATAACGCGATGGTCAAGAATGGCGTAAGAAAAAGTATTGCTTGGTAGATTTGCAAAATCGAAATAACCATGACCGCCATTTGTTCAACGGCTCTTTTTATGGACGCGGATAATCTTGAGCAAGCCGCGGGCAGATTTCCCTCCTTAGAAATTAAACTTAATGTTCGGGAAGACGAGGCTGCGGCAAGCGCGGTCTTCTCATCCCTCGGATGTGCTGGATCATATGCGCTGGCGCGCCAAGGAGAGAGACGATGCTAGGCGTAATGTAGTGCTCTCGGTAGTGCTTTGTCAGCGTCTCGAGCTGATGTGGCTCGTCGGGTTGAGCGTGAGAGAGACTTAGAGGTGACTATGTATACGTCTTAACAAGGGGTTGGAATCAAGAATGATGAGGTTAATCGACATCGTCATTCGGCTCGATGCTTCAAATGACTCGAGCGCAAGTCGCATGCTCATAATCACGTGGTGTAGATTACGATAAGTTATCAAATGAATATGATTATGCCGCAGGATTGGGATTCCGCGGTTGATCATTGTGAAGGTATACGCCTTCGCATCGAGTGTGCTTTGTATTGTATCCACATAACTCACTTTCTTTTACCGTTCAGAGCCCAAGCATCTTAAAGTTTCCAGATGAAAAGTTTGCCGAAGCTCAGGCTAAGGTAGTTCAACCGGGAGGGTCAAGCTAGCTATCATCGCGGTCTAGCCTCGTCTCGGGAGGAAATGTGAAGCAAGCTAATCAAAGGATAGACTGCCTTTCTACTTCTTTGAATCAGCCGAGATGAGGAGCGAGCTACAGGTTTCATGGCCCGCAAACAATCGGTCAAGAGATTAATAAGATTCTTGGTGAGATTGAGATGGATCTCAAGAAAACCATGGGCTAACCAAGAATTATACGGCCTGGCCCCGTACCAAGGCTCCCCTCAAGTTCTTCCCGGCCTCCTCGTGGTAGCGTTCCTTCATCACTAAGGATAAACCTCATGGATAACGCTCCCCGCTGGCCAGACCGTAGTTAGTATGCTAGGGATTGATCTCGGTTGCTTATCCTTTTGGCGTTTTTGTTATTTTGCTCAATTGGGCTTGTAATCAATCGCATGTATTAGATCAAACTTTGGTGTTTAAATCTAATTTCGTTGAATTTATGTCTACCATCTTTAAATATAATTTTTGTTATTTTGCGCTGGGCTTGTAACATGAGGATATCAATCTTTGAATTTGATAAAGTGTATTGTCTGTGCAAACGTAGGTTGGTATCCCGGAATCGCCTTGTGACCTTGCACCCTGGCCAGCCTAATTCCTTGGCCAAAGGATCACTGACGGTGGGGGTCCGCCGACGTTTAAGGATATACTCCATTAAGTTCATGGCTTGTAATATTGCACGGATATCTCATTCTCGTAAGAAGTCGCCTCCTCGGTCATACACTTATAGACACTTACAGAGGAGTTCGAGAGATTGCATGTATGCTCCGAGTATATTGCGTGTGTGTGCTTTGCACGGGATATTACTCCGATATATTGTAGTGGGTATGATCCATGCTTTGTGCAGGATATCCCTTGTTGCTAAGTATAATGTCAATTCCTAATAATAGTAATTGTACAACGATTTACGGGTTCGGCCTTAAGGCCTACATCCACGGTAACAATTGCATCGATATTTTATTAAGATGTGACATGATTTTCAATGTACATTGTGTAAGTAGTATATACATGTGGTTCATATGGTATGTGTTTTATATAAGTTGTGGTTTTGAATAAATTGAGATGGGCGGTAATGAACGGATATGATATTTGAAAATGAAAACTTGGATTGATTGAAAGTTAAGGTCGTTACTCCTTTGTCGAGATAGAAACATGTGGATTAGCAAGTCCATTTTCTTCTTCCTCAAATGCATACGCAGTGGTTGGTCGTGGTAGTATGGCTTGAGGTATTTGGCATTCCACGATGCATGAGGATTTCCCCCTTTCATATTGCGCAGAGAAAAGAGCCATTTCTCGATGTCATGTATTATGTAGGGTCCTCCAAGTTGGTGCTAATTTTCCCACTTCTTTTCTCACTGTATTGGGAATGGTCCTCAACACATACCGCCCTTCTACGAAATTCCTAAATTTCACTTTTTTGTTATATTCCCTGCCAGCCTCGTTGGTAGTTTCCATTCTGTGCAATGCCGCTTCTCTTCTTTCTTCGAGGTCGCCGAGCCTTTCCAACATCATGTCCGTGGTGAGATTCTTTTCCCAGCTTGTCTTTGTAGTTGGAAGTAAAAATTTCAAGCAGGATTAATGTGACTCCAGTGAGTAGAAATGGGGATTCTCGGTGGCTGATCTTCGAGTCGTCCTATATGCCCATAGACGTTATATAGCTGTTCATGCCATCGCCCTTGTACTCATCTAGTTGTTTTTAAGAATGAGTGCCAAAGTTTTGTTTGTGGCTTCGCTTGTCCGCTAAGTGCTTTGTGGGTATATGGGGTGGATTTGTTTTTCCGAATCTTGAAGGTTTAAACACTAAGTCAATATTCTTTCCTCAGAAATTGCTATCATTGTTTGAGACTATCTCTCTGCGTGGGATGCCAAACTCGCATGATATTTTGAAAAATAAAAGTGAAGACGTCCTAATCCCGATTCTTGCCAAGCCTTTCGCTTCTACCCACTTGTCTAAATAATCCGTTGCCACTATTAGGAATCTTCTTTTCCCCCGATACGAGTGGGCCTACTATGTCGATACCCCATTTCCCAAGGGCCACGGACTATCAACCGAGTTCAACTTTGTAGTTGGGCGTGGATTCGTTACCAAATCTTTGACATTTTTCGCATCTTTCGCCATTCCGCCGCATCCGGATCATGGTGGCTGCACAGACCCGTCTTCGCTCTTTGCCTTATCTCAGCTAGGGATCTCATTCCACCGTGATTCCTCGCGTCTCCTCTCAGGTATATCTTTTAAAATGACATGTCCTACGATCGGGATAGGCAGCCACGGAGAAGCGGTCCGAGGAATGATTTTTTCTGTATAAGACTTGGTCTCTTAGCCTGCACATCCCCGCTCTTGACTCCACCTTCCTAGCTCGCTTTGGTGTCCTCCGGGGAGTTTCTTCTTTGAGGAAAGAGTGGATTTACGATCTCCAACTGTCTCCGTGACTATAATCATCGTCTTCCTCCGCTTGTCGTAATGTCCCTGCCTGAAATCGTTGAATATGTATTCTCCGACATCCGCCGAGATATCTTCTCCTTAGGGCGTTGGTTAGCCGCGCACGTTTCTTGGAGTTTGATGGATGGTTCGTACACTTTGTTACCTTGATTGCTTTGACATCTTCGTCTTTAAGCATGGACGATATATATGCCGGGGGCATCCGCGTGTCTAAGCTCCTTTCATACAGATGCCTAAATTGATTTTGGTACTTGGGAGGCCAATGTTTGCACTAGAGCCATGTATGCCATGAGTGTTTGGCCGCACACATTGTATTCGTAGCCTATCCGTCGTATAATCCAGCCAGAGTCGCTTGTTACCCGCACTTCTTGTATCCCTAATTCAATTATCAAGCGGAGAGCATGGATCACTCCTTCATATTCTACGATGTTATTGTATGGCCTTCGATTCCAATCAATGCGTGCACAATTACATCCTCAGGGTGTGGTGATGATAATGCCTATCCTCAAGACCCTCCTCTCTATTTTTGGAGCCATCAACAAAGACCTCCCACTGCCGTGTCTACCGTTCAAAAATATTATTTGGCTCGGTTTTTCTATTTCTGGGTGGCCCATGGCCTTCCCATCCTTGTATGCGTGCTTCTTCTTCGTCGTCCAAAAGGCGGTGTGTCCGCTAGAAAGTGCGCTAATACACTGCGATTTCGGGAGTGTTGGAGCTCATAGTGGATGTTGAATTGGTCGAGGTACGTGCCCATTTTGCTATTCGGCCCCACCTTTCCCGCCTTTGAGGATGGTCTCTAAGGGTGCCCGGGCCATGGGATCCGTATGTCATGTGTTAAGAAGTACGTTCTACGGCTTTAAAGTAGACCATACGACTGCTAGGATTAGGCTGTTCGATCTCGTATAGTTCCGTTCTCATGTGGGTCGTGGTCTTGGCCGAGCGTAGTAGATCGGTTGCTCCTCCTTCAGACGGTTCGACGAGCACTTTGCGCTATCGCACAGCTGGCTGACGCCGCAATGTAGAGTGCCAAAACTTCCTGGTCCCAGGTTTCAAGGATGGGGATTTGCGTAGGTATTGTTTAATGCCCAAAAAGCTTCTTCGCATTCTCATGCCCATTCAAATTTAGTCCCTTTTTTCGGTATGTCAAGAAGAGTTTGCACCTATCCGAGGATCTTGATATGAATCTTCGGAGAAGCCGCTAGGATCCATTGAGCTTTTGTACCTCTTTCGGGTTCTTCGGAGATGGCATGTTTGTTATGGCTCGATTTTTGCGGATCTACCAATGCCCCTTTTTGTCACCAGTATCCAAGGAATTTTCCCGAGGTCACCCCGAAAGTGCATTTTTCCGGTTTACCTTCATGTTGTGCTCTCTCATAGCTCCAAGATGTCCTTCGTGTCCCGTGGTGGTTCTTTCTTACTCGCTTTTTACGAGCATATCGTCGACGTAAACCTCTAAAGTCCCGCCGATCCATGGCTTGAAAATAGCATCGACCATCCTTTGGTACGTTGTTCCTGCGTTCGGAGCCCGAAAGGCATTCTTACGTAACAATAAAGACCATGGGGTGTGTAAAATGCAAGCATGTTGCTGGTCTTCTTCCTGTAAAATAGTTGGTTGTATCCGGAATATCCGTCCATGAATGACAACTCTTCATATCCTTCTACTTTGCGTCGACTAGTCGGGTCAATGGCGGGTAATGGATAACTATCCTTTGGGCATGCTTTGTTCAGTTGGTGAAGTCGATGCATTCTGACCCCTCCATTTTTCTTTTGGTACTATTACCATGTCGAGATCCACGTGGGGTATTTGACTTATTTTATAAAACCGCCTTCAATAGCTTTCGTAGCTCGTTTCTCGCTGTGATGCCTGCGGCTACCTTTCGTATCTTTTTTGTCGTATGGGGTGTGCCGGGTTTAATGCGCGGCTCATGTCATCTTTATGCTTTGGGTCTATTCAGGCATATCGGATAGTTTCGGCGCGAAGATGTCCAACGTATTCCTTTAGTAGTGTTATCGGGGTTTTTTCGTTCTCCAGTCCATTAGAGTTCCTATTTTGATCTTTCTTGGATTCCGCTCCGTCCCTATGTTGATCTCTTTCTGTCTCCAAGGATGGGAAAGTGGGCTTTGTTCCCCAGGTGGGGAATTTTCTTTAATTGCTATTTGGTAGTCTCGCATTCTTCTACCCATTAACCTTTGATGTTGAGGCCTCCGTGTTTCCTGCTGAGTTCCCTTTAGTGAAGCTTTCCCAAGAGATTTCTCAGGATATTCGCCGATGGCTTTGTCTTTGGATACCGCCTTGCCTTCGAGCCTTGCGGGTTTTCCTTTCTCATCTTCGTTGTTGAGTTGTATTTGCATCGCGTGGCATTCTTTTACGGAAGCTTGATCACCTTTATCTCCATTATTCCTTGGGGATGGGAAATCTAAGGTATTGATGGTAGGGCCGCGACTCCCTTGAGCTTGTGGACCCATCTTCGTCCAATAATGGCATTATAGGCGAAGGCGTGTTCACCACGCTTCAGCGAGTGTCGACTTTCATGGGGAGCTGCATCCACCTGAGACAATATCCCCTGTGGGGCTTCGTGAAGTGCCATTGAACCTGTAGATGGTGCAGTATGAAGTCGAGTTGCTCATCGTTAAGCTCCATGCGTTTGAATGTATCGTAAAACAAGACATTTACGGAGCTTCCTCCATCGATGAGGATTTTCCTTATGTTGCATCCTCGCGATTGGCAATGTGAGGATTAATGGGTCATTGTGATCTTCCATGTCAGTCGCCGATATCGCCGGCTTCAAAAATCGGAGAGTGCGTTCATCCACTCCTCGTGCTCTTCCACTTCCTTCCCATTTATACTATAAAGCTCACGGTAATCTTCAAATTGCTTTCGCATGCGTTTTCCTATTTGCGGTTAGGTTGGCTCTTTGCTTTCGAGCGGGATATAGAGTTCAATGTGCGATTACCCTCGGTAGTTGGACTGTTTGCTGCGTTGGCCTCATCTTCCATTCACCTTTCCACATATTTTTGAGATCCTCGCATCTATCAGCTTTTGTCTGCTATCTTGAGATTTTTGCATTTCACATCGTGTGTCCTAGAAGCAGCTGGAAATCGCAGCACTCTTTGATTCTGCCCAGGTCGGGCGGTTGTTTCCCTAGACCGGGGCCGGTCTGAAGTCTTCGCGAACCCAGTCTCCTTTAGTATGCGCGGATACATTTGGTGTTGAGTTTCGTATAGACTCGGTCTTCAAACTTTCTGCCTCCTTTTGTGATCGTCTTTTGATCCTTTTGGTGTGGGCTAGGTCATTTCTCTTTAGTTCGCTGGAATTTGTCCGTGGGGTTCGTTGTGTCTGGCTCAAGAGGATTATCTT
Organism: Papaver armeniacum; assembly: GCA_023531295.1. NCBI lineage: Eukaryota > Viridiplantae > Streptophyta > Magnoliopsida > Ranunculales > Papaveraceae > Papaver > Papaver armeniacum. The sequence goes on from JAJJWW010018964.1 coordinate 31,288, forward strand.
TTTGAATTTCTTCAACCTCGCATGTTTCAATGATTATTCTTAAATCTCCCTCAAAGTGGTTGGGGAGGTACCGTGGATTTCAACAAACAACGGACTCATCCTCGCTGCTTCCATTTGCAATAGATTAATACCACGGGATCCACATGTCCAACGGCCTGACATACTTTGGTACCCATCATCAAATGTATTCTTTAACGGATTCCACTACTTAATAGCAAGTGAGAAGAGCTTGTCCATCCCCGTGTTCACAACTTTGTTGTATGTAGGTTGCCAAGAACTTTTGGTGAGTCGATCATATGAATCAATGCACCGGGGCTTGAGGTTATCAAACCAAGATAACGCCGGATCCTTTCGTGCTCGAAGGGAAATATTCCATAGTATAGCCTCGTCGTAATCCCACCGCCATTACCCGCTGTAATATAAATAGATGAGTCGAGGTCCACTGGACTGGCCATTAACATTCAAGGTCGGGACCAGGACATTTTTGCGGAATGGTAGCGTAGCCAATTGTCGTGCAAGGGGGTAGTGTTGGCCTCCTTCATGTCTGTTTCTAGTCTTCCACCTCCTTGCCCGGTCTTGAGTTGATTGATCTGCTAGCATTTCGTGTGAGGTTCTCCGTTTGCCAAACAATGCTCAAATCTGAATGGAAGACCGTGTCTTCTTGTGGGTTGTGATGTTGTGGCCTCCTCCGTGTCGTAGTAGTTAGGAATTCCCGGTGGTAGTCCTGGATCGGACCTTCACTTTATTCGCATCTCTTGGGGTATCCTTCCCGGTTAGTTGTTGCGGAATGTTTTCGAAGATCGTCCCTGGTCTCGGCCTGTACTGCCGAAGTTAATTTCGTCTTGCACGTTCGCCAGTTCGAGCAAGGAGGATCTTCTCTCTTAGTTGCCGATTTTCTTGAGCTAACAGTACGGCGCATCCGCCGCACGTTAGTTGATTCTCTGTAGCTCCTCGGTTATTGCCAATATTTGCGCCTGTTTGGTTCGACGCTGATTGGGGATTCCTTCCAGTAATTGAGCTTGCCCTCGGGATCGTGGTATTGATTTCTCCCATTAATGGCACGTGGCTCAATTATTCCGTTGGATCCTCACGGTGGTTGTCGTCTTGTTCGTTGTCTGCGGCATCCCATAGGGATGGTTCTGATCACCGTCATTTATAGGCCTCCCGAGGTTCGGCCGGTCTGCTGGGCACCTGTTACTTCTGGAAGCAATCACTTGAGAAACCCCTTGTTTGATGCGGCAGCTCTTGCCGCCGCAGCCTTCTTGCCTCCACCGCGATGTTTCCCGCATCTAAGAGCCACTGCTTTCCGGCTGACCGTATGTTGTCCGCGCCGTCGTCCCGCCCCTTTGTCCTGGCTCCTTGTTACCGCTGGTGTGGTCCTTGAGTGTCTCTTTGGTGTTATCTTTGTCTTCCCAAGATCTTTGTACTTTCCATTGCAAATAATCCGCACAAAGGACATGTGAGGCAATCCGAGACCCAAAAGTCCGCGGTCAAGCCGTTAGTTCAACACTTTGATTTCATAAATTCGATTTCTAGCGGTAATGAGTGTACTCGGGTGTTAGTTTAGTGAATAGTACGAAAGACATGGATCACCGGTTGCATTTAAGGGATGAAATCCATGGGTCGTTATTTGCAAAAAGCCCAAATTTTTTTGGTAGAAATTTGTTTGAAATTCTAGTTAAAACCTAGATATAGGAAAACAATAGACATGAATATGTAAGGAAAACGAAGTCTAAGAACAGTCTGTTTACTAAAACCCGGATCTATTGTTTAAAGGTCACATAATGCCGAGATCTGTTGGTAAAAATAGTAGTCGTAAAAGCGAATCTAAGAAGTGCAGCTTTGCGTTTTTAAATAAAAACTTTTGAGGTTGAGGTTGTGAAGTCACAGAAAAGATAAATCTTTTACCGGACAAGACCCCTCCTTCTAAGCGCCAAATTGTGGAACACGTGAATCGGGTCTATTCCACGTGTTCACAAACAATCTTTATAAGAATCAGATACGCATAATCGAGGTGTAAGAAGTGTATAATATGCCTAGGAGGATGATGATTCATAGATTCCAAACCCCTCTAGCTTGTCATGATCTCATCATCCCCTAAGGTTTTAGAGTCAGGATACGAGTATGTAGATGAAACTATCTCGGTGCAAAATGTAAAAGAGACGAGAGGTTTACGTGGTTCAAGACTAAGGCTTACATCCACTGTGCAGGAAATTTCTATAAGATAAGCGATTACAAATATGATCACAAGATCATGTGGCCATCGACCACTTGAGCTAAAACTCTCACTTACTTCTCCTATTCTCTCTCCTTTCTCTCGATCCCCCTCTCGGTGGAGGGTATACATATTTATAGGTGGATCGGGTGGGTCCATCACAATGAGTTGCCGAGATCTTATCTTCTTGTCGTGCGTAGTCCGCGGCTTCTATGTCACCCCGCGGCTTCCACTGCATCCCGGCCCTGGGTCAGCGGACTTCTATGTTAACCCCTCGTTTCCGCTGGTCGCCCCAACACGTGTTCTCTCAGGTGCATTAAATGCGGGTGGTTGGGGCGGTCGGTCAAAATGGTGGTGTACCCTCTTGTCACGTACGTCATCGGTCGGGCCGGATTTACGATCGTTGATCATATCTTACCTCATGATGGGTTAAAGCCATCCCTTGGTCTTTATCTTAACTACCTATCTCGGGTGCTCCTTCATTTCTCGACTCCGTCGGTCTTGACAAATGGCACGTTGTCTAAGTGCCACGGATGCCCCTATGTGTCATCCTTTGAGTAATGGCCTCCGTGGACTCGTTAGTACACGTGGCGATGGAGATAAATAAGTGTACTTACAGATCAGATTAAGTGTATCTACTGAGTGAAACCATATTGCAGGTCTTGGGTCCAAGTAGGGTTGTTCAAACCTCAAATGCGTTGCGTCAATATATTCGCTTTAAAAATTTTCCATCGCCATTCAAACTTTCAAATTGTGAAGACCTATTTTTCGAAAGGGACTCTTGTTGGATTATTTTATCTAGGCCTTCTAGAATTATAACTTCACGTTGATTTTGATGTGCAATGACCACGAGGTATAGTCTCACATCCTAACCAGGAATCTAGGTCAAGTTTATCCTCCGTCTCAACTCCTCAACTGTACTCATGGGCAAATCAAAATCAGAATTACTCTGAAATAGTTCATTGCCGGCATGCCTAATTGCATATGACCGTTTTTGTGACCATGTTTTTTTATGTGACCGTGGCTTTATTTCTGTGAAGACATTGTAAGAAATCTGTAATTTATCTTTATCTGAGATATTTATATTAATACCTAAAATACCCTCCGATTAATTTTGGGTAATGATTAGTTAGTATTATTAATACTTAGTGTAATGATTAGTTAGATGATTAAGTTAAAGATAATTAGTGAGATTAAAAATTAGATGGGTTTTTCTTAAAAGAAGTAGAATTCTTGAGAGAGTAAAGTTAGAGAAGATGAAGAAGGAAAACATGAAAAACGATGGATTTTACCAACCACAACTGGAGGAAGGGTATTTGGGTACCCAAGTATGCTTCAAACTTAGATAATTTTGGTTGAATTGCTCCAAGTTTTCAAAAACTGTAAATTTTCGTAGTAGATTTGGGCTTGTTAGGTTACCTTATGTGAAGAATAGGTTACCGAACTCATCCGAAAGTGTAGTTTGGTTATTTTTTCCAAACACGCAGTGTTAACGAACTCACTCTTTTAATGGAGGTTTTAGTCGTTGCTAGAAAATGTACATGTTACCGACCTTTGTTTATAGGATTTACAGAGTAATGTTCTGTTGGTTCGCAAACATTATCCTAACAACATATCTAACCGAACTCCACATGTATGCAATTAGTGAAGAGTTCGGGTTTGTCAAGATTTTTTGCGAACAAACCTAACATAGTGGGACAAGTTCTAAGTTAAATTGAAACTCAAAATAGTAGGCAAAATAGCAGATTCAGTTACATTGGATTTTTTTCTTTTTGTAATATGGGTAGAGTTCGGTTACTAGATAGTTTAAGAAATTTTGCGAACCAACCGAACGGAGTAGGCAAAGTTCGGTTAAATCATAATTCAACATAGTGGGAAAACTAACATAGTTCGGTTACATCATTTTTTTTTTTTTTTTTTTTTTTTTTTGTATTATGGGCAGAGTTTGGTTACTAACTAATTTTAGAATTTTATGGGGACCAACCGAACACAATATATTGGTTTTCAATGAGGAGTTCGGTTAAAACTATTTTTTATGAACCAACCGAACTCGGAGTTCGGTTACGAAAAATTAAATTCGTGATAATCGAAGTGTTCTTCGTGTTCTTGGTTTCAGAATGTTCGGTTACAAAACTAGTTTTTTAAAAATTATTCATAACCGAACATGCCACTTTAACTTCCATTCAAACCATATTTTGATGATTTCTACTCAATTTTCCTAATCAAAAACGAATTAAAAGATTGATTGAAAAACCCAAGAAATGTCAAGGAAAGAGAGAAGAAGAAGAGAATATTTTTTTTCAATACTAAAAATTTCGATTACCCTTCTGTTTTTGATTTTGATTTTGATTTTGATTTTGGTTAATAGATTCATTTAGATTAGATATATATGATTAGATTTATATAGTTATTAGGTTAATTTTAATTTAAATTAAAGTAAATGATAAATGTGTATTTACCTAACTTTAGGACACCCCTTATAGGGAGATTGGCCTAATAATACCATGATCCCCAGAAAATCCATGGTCCCTAAAAAATGGTTCTTGCATATATCACTCGAGTATAGATAGATAGGAGCCCTTTTTCCTGGGATTACTGTTTACATTTTCAGGTACTTTAACTAAGCACGTAAGTCTTGGAATAGCGCCTACTACTACAAAGCTAAACGACCACACGAGACAAATAGTGCTTAAAGAAAGACATTCATGATAAATGGTCGACAACAAAATGTATTGTTTATGGTTTTTTGTATTCTCATAGTGAAGATGAGGAAAGTACGTCATGGAAATTAACATTCTATCATGTAGCCTAGAGGTGTAAATTGGGATGTGCCAGCACGAGCATAGCCCAACACAGCACGCTAAAATTTGAGCACAGCCCAGCCTAGCACGACACAGCACGTTAGTTAAATGGGACGTGATGGGTTTGACTAATTGACACAGTAGCACAGCACAACACGCGGCACAGATAAGCACGTGGCCTAGCCCAGCACAACACGTTAAGAGAGCACGTCATAACATGTACAAATACACCATATAACAAGGCATAATACATCACATTTTTTGTATATTTCACAAAAGTGTCACTATTCTAACTAGTTTTTAACATTTTATGTTGGCTTATTTATAACAACACATATAATACCTTAATATTTGGAAAATATATTTCAATATCGTTGTTATAATGTCGTCACCTATATTTAACTAGAACATTAATTTACTTGATAGTAATCCAATTTTATATTTGATGGGATATTTCTTTTTATTGAATAAACTTGTTAATTTTACTTGAAATAATTTCAAATGATATGTTGTCTAATTAAATTCTTGTAATAATGTCCGACTTAATGTATACATTAAGTGATTTCAAATTGTTTATAGCACGAGTGCAAGACGTACAAGACGGCACGTTTATTCGTGTTGTGCCCGTGAGTCGTGCTCGTGCCTAGCTTTTCACTAGTAAAGCACAACACGACACAACACGTTTAAATCGTTGGCACAAAGACAAGACGACACATGGCACGTGAAGCACGCGACTTCGTGTGCCGGCACGTTTTACACCTCTAATGTAGCCAACTTCCACAAGACATTTTTCAATGATTTTAACTTGGTGCGTAATCTCTAACATTTGTTCGATCCTAAATAATCCCGTCCATGCATGGGTTGGAGACGAGGCCCCGATGAGGCTTGTCGGTAGATATAGAAACATTTTTTGGGACTACTCAAAATGGTGGGGATTACTTTGTGATAGAAATGTCTATCCTATACTTATAAGGGGTGTCCTAAAATGTGGAAATGACTAACCTACCCTTCACCTATATATATAATCACCTCCTCCCATCACCACCACCTATATATATATATATAACCATCACTACCCCCATCACCACCGCCGCTCACCACCACTCACCACCACCGACCACCACCACCACCGACCACCACCACCATTGACCACCTCAAATCACCACCACCGCCACCTCTACATATAGCTTAATTTAAATCATTAACAAAACAAAATCAAAATTATAACAAACACATTACTTTTTATTCGTTTTCCGTTGAAAAAATGGGAAGTAATCATCAAAATGAGTTGAAAATAGAAGTTACAAGGAGAAGTTCGGCTAGGAATTATGTGAAAATTTTTGTCGAACTAGTCAAGTCAACTTTAATGGAGGTGTTTGTTTCATAGAAAATTCGAGTTACGTCGAAAAAAAGGTCCAAGCCGAACTCATAGTTCGGTTACGTCGCAAAGTTCGGTTACATCGAAAAAGTTCGGTTACATTGCAATTTTTTTCTCCTAACCGAACTTTTCTCTCAAAACTCGCATAATGAGTTCTGTCACGTCGCAATTTTTTTCCTAGACGAACTCCTAGTTCGGTTACGTTGCAGCTTTCTTCTCCTAACCGAACTTTTCTCCGAAAGAAAAACTCCATTAAAGCCGAGTTCCGCTACCTGTGTTTTCGTAAATATTAGCCGAACTACACTTGCAGTATGAGTTCACTGCCACTGCTCTTCGCATTTTGTAGCCGAACTTTTTAACCAAACCAAAATTAATTTGTAAATTGTTCATTTTTAGGAATGTTTTGGCCAATTCAAGCACCGTTAACTAAATTTGAAATTTCCATGAGTACCCAAAACATCATACTCTTGTTGTGGCTCTTAAAGAAAAAGATCTTAATTTTTTTCCTTCAAAACTCTCATTTTCATTATCACCTTCGTCTTCATCTACTCCCTCTCAATAATTCTTCTTTGAGGTGGTCGGTGGTGATGGGAGTAGATGAGAGGGAGTTATATATAAAGGTGACGGTTAAACAAAATCACCACCACCACCACCGACCACCTCAAATCACCACCACCGCCATCTACTCCCTCTCACTAATCCCTCAATAAGCCAATTTAATCCCACTAATCATTAATTAACTCACTAATTATTACACTAATTTAATTATCAAGGCACGTTTGGTGTTAAAAAAAAACTTAGATAAGGGGTGACTCATTATTACTTCTAATATCCACCCCAAAAAATGGAGAGCCTAGTTAGCAATTCTGGGTTCGGGTAGTAGTTCGGGACTGCAAATGACGAGAATTATAGGGATTCGGATAGGTCGGATTCGGTCAAAAATCCGACCGGCGGTTCGTTGTCTCTGACATAGAGTTACGAATGAGTTCGGCACTTAAAATTCGGTTTACATATATGATAAATTGATAAGTATTATGACCTTATTACGAGACTAATTTTATTTGTATATGATTTATAAGATGGAAAAAAATATTTTAGCGTGATTATTTAACAAGAGGTAACAATTTAATCGCATAAATGTATTATAAAACGAGTTTATAGACTTTTAAACAAAAATCAACACATAAAACATCGGTTAAACAACTACCAATAGGAAATTTTAACTGAATAATTGTATTTAAATATAAAATATATACAAAATCAAACAAAAACCAATCAACAGAACTCTGGTCAGAGAGTTACCTATGGTAGTTCTAGTTCGGAAATATCGTTCCGATTCGGTCAGTTCGGATACTTTCGCTAATCATTCGTGAGGTCCATATAATCCGCGAACTAGGCTCGAAGTTCAAATAGTTCTAAGTATCATTCGGATTCGATCAGCTCGGATACGTTCGCGAATCATTCGAGAATGATTCGGAGAATTAGTAACTAGGATGGAGAGTAGTCCCCCACCATTTTTGAGTAGTCCAAAAAAAACGTTCTAGATATAGTCCGAGCTATGGGCTACACCCGCCTGTAAGGTCTAGTGGGGTGGTTCTCCTCATCGAGGCATACAACGTATACAACTGGCATGCATGTACAGTATTGTGTTGGTAGGTGTGTGGTGGGGTTTTAATTAGACTAAGTCTTATGGGGTGCTAGTCTAGCACCTAGATTAGCGAATCAGACTACCTCCTAAGTCTTATGGGAGTGCTAATCTAGCAAACTAGATTAGCAATCCACGTCGCCCAAACACTAACCATTCCGCGCCTAGCGCTAAACCATTCGATGCTCAGCTGAATGGTTCGGACAGCTTTTAAATCTCAAATTCACGATCAAAAATAAATCTCTCAGTCACTGAACCATTCCGCGAAAAGGTAGTTTTTAAGCGCCGAATCATTCAACAGAACTATCTAGCATGCTAGTTCACATACTAGCAACTCGGTAGAGAGAGAACTAGTGTTAACTTTTTTGCCACACTTTTTTTTTGAATTGCAACACTTAAGTGCTAATCTAGCACCCCCAATCTAGCCCATAAAACTTAGTCTAAGGATTAGGAAATCTGATATATATAATTGATGACCCATAGGTGGGTCATCAAGGTGGTTGGATTAGGAAATTTAGTTGGATTAGAAACCAACATGTGTAGCCTAATTAAGTCTCATAGAATTAAAGTAGGAAACGTGTAGGAAAAGTAATCCTTGTTAAGGAATGTATCTGGTCCTATTGATATATGTAAATAGCCATAGAGAGAACCTAGTAGTAACAAATCAAAATTCTATCTAATATATAGAATTGTTTATTCCTTACAGAAGATTCAACCTCGTTAAATACTTGTTTTTTTTGGATGTGTGATTGTGTTCTTGGCAATATTAAAATAACATCGTAAGTGTGCAGACTTAACACTTCATTCAATATATACTGCACGGTGGACGCAGCTAATTAACCATATATTATAACGAAAATATATAGAGAATTTGTAGGATCGTATATACGTGCATATGATGGTGAATTCTTCATCTTTTTCTAAGAGGATAAAAACGAAGGAAGATGGTTTACCAGAAGATGTCTTGTTAGCTATCTTTCAAAGACTACCGATCAAATTAATCGCAAGTTTAGGTATCTTTCAAAGTTATGGCATTCTAATCTTTCTAACACGCAACTTATGCTAGAAAAATTCAAAACCAAACAACCATGGGCAATCTTTTCAAACAACCATACGTCTACAAAATTTGTATCATCTTGCAGGAGTTATCTCGCTATGATGGGTCTTCCTTTAGTTTTCTTATTACTCGAATCATACAAAATCGATGCAAAGATATCCTAAGGTTTATGTTTTAGCTTCAAGCAATGGTTTAGTTCTTTGTTCTGTTGTACATGATTGTACCTGCGTAGGACGTTATGTTGTCTCGTAATCCGATTACAAAAGATAGTGTGTCCTCCCTCCACCACCAAAGAAGAATGAAAGTGTTGGTGAGTTTTCATATAGTTTGGTTTCGACACGTACTTTTATTCGTCGGAGGATTGCTTGCTAGAGTGCTTTCAAAGTCGTGCGTTTAAGGAATAATACCCGTGAAGTTCGAAATCTACTTCTCGGATTTGGACGAGTGGAGAATGGATCAACTCGAATACGCATCGAGGAAGTAATCGGGAAAATTTCATTACACATGATGGAGTCGTTTATTGGATTGAAGAAAGAAATATAAACAAGGTTGTTGCTTATAATCCTAAGTGCGATTTAACTCAATGTGCCAATCCTAGAACGTCATATTGATCGTCAACGTGCTTCTAATGAGTGTCTTGGGGTGTCTGGAGATTTTATTTGTTATGCATACATTCGGAAGAACTTTTTGAGAATTTGGGTACGTAAAAATGATGATGATGAATTCTCTAGGATTATAAACAGATGTACCCCTAAATTTAGGCCCGACTTAAAAATGTACCCCTGTTTTTTTCCTATTTACAAATATAGGCCTCGTTGGATGTTTTCCATCCAAGTCCGTTGGAAAAGTCAATTTTTCGTGATTTTGGTCAATTTATCGTTGACCGAGATGAGAAATTAAATGTGATATTACAATTACATCCTTCGACTTGAATTGTTACCATTGATTAGCAATTGGAGGTTGAATCTCATCCTTCCATGTACACCTAATACATATCGTACCCGAGAGCAGTAAAACAACACCTTCAGAGATTCATTCTTCTTCAGTTCCTTCTCGAGCAGCAACATCCTCAGTCTTCTTCTTCACTTCTTCATTGAGTAACAACACGCAAATACCCGCACTTTCAACAACCACCGACTCCGCAACAACCTATTCGACTATTTTTCTTTCCTTTTTCTCCTCCGTCCGTAAACTCGAGTAGTAATTTTTCGCTCTAATTTGAAAATTCTATTTGTATAGACTTATTTGTTGATGGGTTTCTCTCGTTTATGTATTATTATGATGCCGAGAAGGTTTAATTTGGTGAATTGAGTTTTCAATTTTTCGTTGTTCGATTTCTTTAAACCTAATAAGTAAATGTATTCATGATAACATTTGTTTGGTATATTTTTCCCTAATCTGCTAGTACCTGGATTCATTTCCCCTAGGGATTTAGATTTAATCGATTGATACTAGACACATTTTTTTATTATTTTTGTTTCACAGCTTATCCTTTGCCCTAATTGATTGACATGGTTATTTTTTGCTTTATATTCGGTTTCACGAGTTTGGTCATGTTCGTATTGTTAGGATGATATTGAAATACTTCATGGAATTGATGCAGTCAGAAACTATAGTCACCTTTTGTTTTAAATGCTTTCGTATTGATTTAGCTTGGAAAATGTTTGACAGAAGGGAGTTTGCATATTCAATATATTGAAATTCTTTTATGTGAAATGTGGATCAATTTAACTTGCTCAGTTGTTGTTTGGTGAAATGCCTGGGAGGGATTTTTTTCTTGTTCTACTATTATCATTAATGGGAACTCAGAATGTGGGAATATTGAGAAGCATAAAATTTAAGTAAAGGCTTAATGGGTAAGGAGATGAATTTGTTCATGGGTTTCTTATGTGCAGTTGGTTAATCCTGGTGGTTGGTTATCCGATCTTTGTCTGGAGATATGAAGTACGAGGGGAGAAGATTGCAAATAAGGTATTTCACTAATTTACAATTTTAATTTTCAGATTTGATTTTATTGAGATTGAATTGTTATGTTGATAGGCTTCAGTCGAAAAGAAATGCAAGACTTAGAAAATCACTTGCCCTGTGTTTAGGAGTTCAACTAACACTGACAAGGAAAATTGAGATAAAAGATAAGTTGCCTTATATAAAACAATGTTTTTGAAAGAGATAAGTGCACTAAACAGGGATGTATTTACGATAAATGAGATTACTGATATGAATAAGTATTATTAAAACTTAAATCAAAGTTGGTGCAGCCTTTAACTCTATGTAATTCAAGTAACAAGAGCATCAATGAAGATCATAGTAGCAAATGTCTATGGTTTTTAAAATGGTCTTAGATCAGATCGCAAGAGGTTTACGTTTGAAAATAGTTGAGATCAAGTATAATGAGATAAAGGTGATATATTCCACACCTTTGTGTACTAGTTATATTTTTGATTTTTCACTATGCAAGAATTGTTTTGTCAAGTATTAACTGGAATGTCTTTTATCTTTTCCATTGCATTTTGTTCTAATTTATCTATCTAGAAGTTGGCGTAATGAACCACTGGTCCCTTCATATATATGTTAACATTGGAATAAAATGCAGTTGAGGTCTCCCATGCATTTTCCATTTGTATTCTGCAGATGGACAGTTTTATATACTGCTTTTCCATTTGTTTTTTTTTCCTATCACCCTAGTTTGCGGTTATCTAGAAATGCACATGAACTATTTAATTTTTTGTTTTTATTGGTTTCGGGAGCAACATTTGGGGACTACAACGTTGGGGATTTTGTATGTATCATTTACTTTTCTTTCGTTGTTTTCTGCGGCAACAGTTAGGATGTTGGGGTCGAAGAATGCTTTTCTTGGTAGTACTGGATATTGGTTATATGTGGCTGCCAATTTGATACCATCTGGGTAAGCATATTTTGATTCTTTGTTGTTCTTGGATGCGTTGACTTAGTATGTTCACTTGTGAAAGGCTTTTGAATGAGTATTATTGAGTCTCGTTTCCCTCTGTTGTTAATGAAAGTGGCATCATTTGTTAATCCGGATAAGCATCCTAGTGCTATGTTATTTGAGAAAAATTTAGCTTAACTGTTAAAAATAGGAAATTTGTTAGATAATTATTTTATTGTATGAGCTTGGGTGGTAGGTGCTGATCATCTTAGTGTCGCATACAGTTTAAGTTACTGTATGTTTCTAGAGAACATCTACTTTTGGTAGGTTCTAGTAACTTTGGCACCAAAGCTTTTATAACAAGCCTCATGTTTAGATTATGTTGATCAATTGAACCCAAAATTCTTCAGGGCAAGTGCAAATTCGGATAGATTTTTCTATGTCTAATGTCTGTATGCTATGTATATCATACAATACAACCAACAAACTAACTCTTTCTTCCTACGGGTACTCAATGTTTCCTGTTGCTCTATACCTTGCTTTGGCAAGTATTAACTGGAATCTTTTTCCATCGTTCTAATTTATCTATCTAGCGGTTGGCAGAAAATGCAGTTGAGGTCTCCCATGCAGCTGCAAACAGATGGACTCATGGACAGGTTTATATTATGCTTTTCTATTTGTTTTCTTTTGCTATCACCCTAGTTTGCGGTTGTCTAGATAGGAATGCACATGAACTATTTGATTTGGTCCCAGATAACATCTTCCCAATTCGGCAGTGGTGTTCCAACAATTTTCCTCAGGCCAAAGAGCTGTGTGTGTATTCTCTGTTGGCTTAGGAGGATTCTTGGCATATGGAGATCTTGTAAATGACTTCTTACTTTAACGTAAATCATATCATAAAGGGTACAACTAGTATTGGAACATCTCAGAACATTGTAATACATGTAAACAGAAATCTACCAATTCAATTAGTGTTTATTTTTTGCCTCCCTCTCTTTATGTATACAGTTTATTCTCCGAAGATTTGATTTTGCACTCCGTAATAGTTGATCTCTATCCCTGCCCTTTAGTTTAATTTTGATTAGATTAATTCTGGGATTTGATTGTAAATCTAAAACATCCAGAAGAAATCAAAACAATGGTTTTAATGAACAGAGGAATCGGCGATTTGAACGAGTTGGTTATTTGTTAACTCAGCGATTTAAAGGACTAGAAGGTCTTTTTAACATGACTTAATTGCTGACATGGAGGATAACTTTCAGTTAGCCGTTTTTTCAAAAAAAACAGTCAAAACTGGGGTACATCTGTAAAAGTGAAAAAAACGGGGTACATTTGTATACGCACAAAAAAACAGGAGTACATCTGTATTTCACCCAATTCTCTACTGAAGAGGATGAAGAGGATTATGATGATGATTATACAGAATCTGGTTGGCACTTCAGGACCGAGATTGAAATAATACCGTGATATGTATTGGGATGAGCAGAGTTTTCCTACTAGCTTTCAGTCCTACGGATCCCGATGTTGTCATCTTGGCTCACGGTGACAAAGTATTTGCTTTCAATGTCGAAACAAAAGAACCAAAACTTAAAGATATTTTACGTGTTCCTTCTAGAAAAAGGGAAAAGAAGTGCGTTCCTTCTAGCAAGAATCATGGAAAGTCAGAATTTCTACATAGCCTATGTGTCCGTTCTAGCAAAAACTCTTATAATCAGCATGAGAAATCAGAATTTCTACATAGCCTCCAAGGTGTTCGTTCTAGCAGAAGATGTAGGGAGACTAAACATTTCTCACCGATTATAGTAACACCAATGCTGACAACCATCTCCAAGGCAGGGAGACAAAACTCAATCCGCAAGACATGATAGTTCGTTCTTATATTTACATTGTCCAAGATGAAGATTACTCTTTAGAATCAAATATAACAAATTTGTCCCTTTTTTGATGGTGATTTTATTTTTGTTTGTTAAGTTTTCTGACGCAAATTGCTAGCGCTTCTGCTTTTAGATATTTTGTGTCAGTGTTTTCTTTGCCTAAGCTACTGATAGTGATACAAATG
>JAJJWW010018965.1:0-218754 GCA_023531295.1 Papaver armeniacum
AATGAATATTTTATTAATCTCTCATTATAAATGTCTTATAATTATGTTAATTAATATACTTTCATTAAATTTCTTATGAACTTTTCATTATAAATATCTTCTTACATCATAAATATCTTAATTTAATAGATGTCTCACAATTTTCTTAATGAATATACTTTCATCATTAATATTTTATTAATGTTTCCTTATAAATGTCTTATAATTATCCTAATAAATACTTTCATTAAATAAATAATAAATTTGTTAATAATCATATCAATTGGTTAGTATTTGTTGGTGGTCCATGGAGCAGTGATGATGGTGATGAGGTAGTGGTGATGGATGTGTTCGGTGGTGGTAGTGTAGGTGGTCAGTGGTAGTCAGTAGTGGGAATTCTTACTCTATGTGAAAATAAGATGGTTATAATACACAAAAAAAAAAAAAAAAAAAAAAGATTGTACGGTAATCGCAATTTACCCTAAAAACAACTCGATAAAAATTTAACGTTGATAGTGTAATGTATATGTTATTGGGATGGTAACGGTTTTCAGTTGGTCCCATTATATGTTTCATTCGGTGGTTTCTTCTAAACACTTATTACGGTCAACCTAGCAATTCTAAAAAAAAAAAAAAACCATGGAAACAAATTGCATTAACCCGGAGTAATAGGTTAATGCACAATCCATCCGTCATGTGCTTATTTTCCAGGAGTCCCTTAGATGGATTGTTGTTTTCAAGTTCTCTCTAATTTGCATGTAACAAACTAAGAATAAGAAACTTCACCTTCGGGTTAACCTCCAACTTCTCTTAATTTGTGACAACATAAGTTTTGGAACAACAAGGCCCTAAAATGTAATCAATGTCACCTACTGTTACGGTGAGAAACTATCAAATGGCATTGCGTTATTTCTTGGCTAAACTTATCTCGATTTGATTCGTGATTTCCACATTAGCCCGACGTTAACTGCAAAAGAAAAAATCAATCAATCCGATATAGCTCCGTGGTATAGCATCGTGCATGATAACGTTTTGGAGTAACACTAGAGAAGAGAAGAACTTCTCTAAGAAGATGACATATCATCAATCTAAGCAGAGTCATTGTGATTAGTGCAATTTCATTTTTCCCGATAGGTACCGGTTGGGTTAAAGAGTCACGTAATTAAACATCGGATGGGAATACCGCTTCCCCGAGGTAAGGGTTAACATCTCATCGATTCCAATTTTCATATTTATCGGAAAAAAATGGAATCACGAATTAAGAACAAAAAAATATTGTTATGCCAAAAGTGAAAACGTATTTGTGGTTACCTGGGCAAAGTTTACCTATTGTCTTTTGGTACAAGACCATTTTGGTTTTGATGGAGGGCAACCAATGGGTTATGTATCTTTCTTTCTTTTTTTTATATGATCCGCGGCAAGACATGTTTTGGTGATATAAATTGGGCAATGAACATATAGACAATGATCAACTCCCGTGCCGTTACGGCACGGGTCAAGGCCTAGTACTATAATATAATGCAGCACAAATCTTCCGATCAAATAAAAAGAATGTTGGTATGGTATGGTATGGATGAAATTCACTACTATCTTCTTCTAAGACCAAAATTAGAATTTTTATAAGTGGAATTTGATGTAGAATCTTGGGTGACTCTAGAATCAAAAATACATAAGATTTAATACGCATGGAATTCCATAAAAGTGGATCTACCGAAATTGGAAAATGAAACGGAAATACTAGAGTAACAAAAGTTTTTATTGCCTCGTACCTCTATATTCTTGAGTTTTAAACAGTCATCACCGAATTGGAACATTTTTCTTTTTCTTTCTTTCTTTATGTAGGATGAGAAATTATAAGTTAGAAAACCAGCCATGGAATGGAAATTAACACGAGAGAAGAGGTTGGGAGAGAACATACCTACAGAGAGAATCAATCACTTCACTTCATATTTGTAATTTTTCACCGCTTTTCGCTTAAGATTTACTATTTGTATTCAATATATTTGATACTATTATTTTCTCGTTAGGTTTGCCATTACTTAATTTATGTAGAATAAGTAAGAGTTCTAAATTAAGAACCTAATGAAAAGCCTACAGGGTTACCAAAATACACCACCAAATTAGGTAATCTGTGGACAAACTTAACACAATTCCGAGAGTTCAACTTAATGAATCTCAATCAAGGAATAGTATTTTAGAGTTCTATCTCTATCTCTCACAATTAGAAATTTTACAGAGACTAGTCCGTGAACCTCGGATGATGGTGAGAGTACTTGGGTGATTCTAAAGATCAATTTCCCAAGTAATCAATCAAGCCATTTCAACAAACAAGGTCGGATGTATCTAGTATGATTGATTTACGTACAACCTGTGATATTTCAATTATAAATATAAAAATATAATGCGGATAAAGATAAACAATATAATACTGAGAAAAATAAATAATACGGACACGGAAATTTTATTAACTTGAAACCGCAAATACGGAAAAACCTCGAACCTATTCCATTGAACACCAAATTGTATTAAGCCATTACGTACACTAGCATACTACCAATTAACTTAGACCTGAATGTAGTTGAGACGGAAATAAACCCTCCCACTTAGTTACTGATCCGTTCCTTACGCCTTGAATCCCAACAGTCACGTAATTGATTCCCTTTAGTCGCGTCACACCAACTAAGAGTTGCTTCAACTCAATTGAATACTTTAAACCAATCTTATCCTACAAAGATAATCTTATATATGTGATCTTCTTTTTGATCAGATCAAGGTAATAGAAATCGATAATAATATACAAAATCTAGCTAACCTCAAAATCGGACTTATGCAACCCGAAGTGTAGCCTAGATTATTATTCAACTCACATAAAAATAAAACTTGTGGAATCAACAAAGTCTCGAAACGAAGAGAACTTTAATGATTACTATCTATCTTGATCAAGTGAGCATCTCAACAATCGATTAAGATCGGAATAGTCTAGCTAATAAAGACAATATTTGGACACGGCTTCACGAATCCCTATGAATTCTTGTAGTCGCTAAACCCTAAAAAATTCCGAGAGGAGGACCTAGTAACAACTAGGACATGCCAAAGTAATGTCGAGATTCCAAGATCCCAGTTGTTTGAGGTTCCTTTTATATAAACATTCAAAGGATAGGTTGCTTTAGGTTTAAGCTAAGATAGCTTTGGGACCAAGCAAACAATATCCACCGTTAAATGAATCTTTGAATCGGTTACATAATCAAGATATACACTCTTGGTTAGGATAAAAAACCTTGGTATGTATAAGACCATGCTCATAAATGGTTAGCCGGGGCTAGCCATTTGAACTATAAGTTTGAGCATTTACATAAACACTTAAGACTTAACTCGAAACACAATCATGTGATCAAATATGTTTATGGTGTTTTTTTAAATATGAATAGAGATTATTCAAATACTAATTTTTCTCAGATAAATAATTTTATGTGCATAAGAATTTAATCGACATGGTAAGTAGGCATACAAAGTACAAGTACATAACTTGTTCGTTACTTGCTTATGTCATGGTATGTATTAGTATGTATACTTTATAACATAACCGAGTTCCCGGAGTTCACATAACTTTTTCAAGACGTGTACCGTATGTAAACCTTTTTAAACATAACCAAGTTCGGAGTGAACACGGAACTATTTTGGTATGCGTATTAGTAGGTAATTTGTCAAACCGCGGGAATAAAAAACTTGAAAGGAATGGCAAAAAACAAGAAATGTGAGTTCCAAGCATGGAGCGTGTTTCCATGTCCACAGAAAGCTGAACTAATATGTCCCTGATATGTTGACAGGATATCAAGTACCAATACAATTACCTTACGAGACTATCAGCTTTTTAATAATAAGCTGGTATCCTTATTCTTCAATAGATATAAACTCAAACCCTCAATCCAACATTGGCGGATCCTAACATGGTAAATTTAATCTTAATGTTAATGGAAGCTCGTAAAGATATGATGAACGAGTAAGCAAAAAGGAACGGAAACGCAAATCAAAGGTCTACAATCATTAATCAAAATTCAACATACAGAATTTGACTGAAAAACAATAAAAACTGATATTGTTAAAATTGTAGTATGTAAGAAGATGATCGCGGAAATGAGGAAAGGTCGTAACACGGTTGCAAAGAATTTGTTTCTGCACATGAGAGGAATATGTTGCACAAACCATAAGTCCTGCAAGTCGGATAAGTTGATGACATTCGGGCATAAAAGGCATAAGGAGTATCCTTTAGTTGGGATATCAATGATGATATTACACTTGTTTATTACTAGTGTCAATTTGAATGTAATAGTTAGCTAATTCATAATTTTTTCCAGTGTAATTGTTTCAGCTTTTGAATTTCAAATAACTAATATGATTAAGATGAGAACTAAACTTTTAAAAAAAAAAAAACTCAACTCAACCATGAGGTTTCTTCTTCCAAATTCGATCAAATGTGTAGTGAGATCCTCCATTAATCTTAAATATAAATCTTGTTTTGAATTTTCTTTTATACCATTCTATAGTCTTTTGCGAGCACTCCATAATGCGGAAAAACATCACGCCTCAAATTTGTATATGGATAACTTGTCCAACCGGTATCCCTTCGGGATTTTCTCGGTGCCATATTGTGCGGGAATGATGCGAGTGAGCATTAATCACCCTATTAATTTCTATTAGTTTAGATGAATGATGTGGTCCACAAATCTTGTGGGATTTCCTCTTCAAAATTCCAAATGCTCGTTCGATACCTTCATACACCCTATTTGCTTCTTATTAAAGTAATTTTATCATGGTTTTCATCGTGTGTATCTCAAAGACAAGCTTGAGATAAATTTGACCACACTGATAAATTAAATTTGCAGGAAATACCCATGTTATAGTTATTGTCGTTGACAATGAGATTTAAAGTTAGAGCATCTCCATACTTTAATTCTTCAAATAAATGCAATTTATGCAAAATACTAACATTGTTTTTGAATTTGGGAGTCCGAAAAAAACATGCCATATCCAATAATCGTAAGAAGTTCTTGATTCCAACAATAGTTGGTTTTGCGAGGGTCATTATAATTACCTTGTCAAGCATAATGATATTCATGAGAAATCATATGCACACAATCATGGCTTCCCAACATCATGAGAAAGCCCTTTATTCGCATGTTCATTTAATAGTCATTCGACATCATCATGCGTTTTGGTTACCCTTTAAAACATGAAGCAAAATGGTTGGCTACGGTTATGCAAAACATACTAAGATTTTCATATGCAATTACTTTTCCATAAAAATGTACTCATCACAAATCCGCTAAACACCCACAAGATAAAATCCTTAGGGTTGTAATGTCCTTTTTGTTGAGTACTATGTCCTCGCGACGTCTCAACATACTCATCTTCGACTTCATTTTCGGATCACCAAATGGGAATCGCCGCCGGTTTCCCAACCTTTATCATGACGCCGTTTAAGTTCCATACGAATGGTCCTACTAATTTCATTGACAAGCTCTTCCGAGGGCTCCATCATCTTCCAACTTGTATAATTTCTGCAAGTTTTCTAACGTTTCACACGCTTACCACTATTGGCTACAACAGGTTCTCTTTCCCATGACTCTTCCCTTTGAATGGGTGAATGATCATAACTACGATCCAAGTCGGGTAAGAAAAAGTGTTGCTGAAATTGATTTGTGTGACGTTCTTTCTATCACGGTCAAGTTGGTCTAGTCTTTGTTGCATGTCTTGTAATCCATTCAAAATATGCATGCAACTCGAATGAAGCCAATTAGAAGTAGAATTGTCCCACCTTGGTGCTTGACTTTACATACCCACTACAAGGTTGTTGTTGGTATGTATGAAAATAGGTAAGGTTCTTTAGGATATGCATCATAGCCAATAAATTGGTTTTGATTGTATCCCAAAGTTGGTGGGAAATTGCAATAGTGTTGAGGTTGTTGAAAACCGTATCCATTGTTCCACATGCTCCGTCCATAGAAATTGGTACCTGAAGAAAGAGGTCTCAAAACTATGTCAAAAACCAGAAAATAAGAAAACTAAAACAAAAATAAGAAACCAAAAACAAATAACAACCCGCTGCCTCCTCGAAGCGGCGCCAAATTTGACGTTTCGTATGCGCCAAAAATAAATTACTTTTCACTACTCAAAATATATAACATAACAAGGGCAAGAAAGGATCGTTCCACAGAGAGGACTTAGGTTGTCAATATGTTTCGGTTTTCTTATGTAAAGCAAGGGGGGATTTTCCAGATTTTTATGTACTAAAATAAAATAAAAGCAAACAAGAAAGTAAACACGCAAATCAATAAGGTGGAAATATTGGTTAAGGATTTCGTTTTCATTCAGTAACATGTTCTTGTCTTAATAACTAGAATTGATATTTAATCTCTCATTATCAAAGGCCTTAGGATACCTTGATCTAAGAATATCCCGCTAATTTCCTCTTATCATCAACAAACATATTAAAAATGCCAATATGAATTCTATCTAAGAGAACAACCTAACGTGTAAAAGCATTAATCAAGTTTAATTCCTAGATGCATTAAGTTTTATGAAATCATGCCAATCAAAGCAATCGAACGTGTAAAAGCACTAATCCGATTTAACAAAGGTTATGATTCACTTGTGACTACTAGGATGTATCACTACAAGCAATATCCACAATTATGCTACTTGCAATCGAAATTTATCACTTTCGCGTATAATAAACTCTAGTCTAGCAATAAAGATGAAAGCAAACTCAATCGATTCGCGACCACTAAACAAGCATTCAAATCATGTAACAATATTAATGGAGAATCATAAACGATAATACTGAGACAAAACTAATATATCAAACAAAGATTCATGTTATGTGAAATCAACTTTATCCATAACCAAAAAACTAGGTACTCATATTCATGGAGTTCATAACAAGAAGGAAGATAAAATCTATCATGTTTCTAAACCCTAGAATAAAAGTAGAAGTAAAGATGATCCCCGATGGAGATATTTTTCAGAGAAGTGTGAATAGGCTTATATATATCTTTTTACGTGGAGTAGGTTTTTCCAAACCCATTCACTCAATTCAACCATAGAACTCAATTTTCCCATTGTTATTCTCTCTTTGTCTCTTAAATCTCGAGCTACTTTCTTTCAATCGGCAACAAAGAAACTCGTCGATTTAAATCATGCCTAACCTCCAATTCTTTTCGAATATCGACGATGTACTGCTCCTCCATTTTGATTTCTTCCATCTTCTCCAATTATCTTCTCCATCTCTCGCCAACAAAGTCCATCTTCTCATTCTTCAACAAGAACCCTAATTGTTCTTGTTCTCATCTTAAATCAATCAGCATCAACCCTAACCTCCTATTTGTTCTCATCTTCAATAACCATATCTAATTACTCCTAAGAAAGAACATTTTCACCATGAACAAAGTTCTCATCTCACACAACAAGAAAACCGTAAAGGGGTAGAAATGAGGAAGACTAGGCCTGCTCGACCTAATGTAGGACCATGGTGTACTGGACAGAATTTAGGCACCCCTCACGTTAGATAAGGGCCACCTAAAATGAAACATCAATTTCCCTTCAACTGTCAGTCCTGCGAGACTGACAGTTCAGTTTTCAAACTTTTGTAGTGACCTCATTCTTTCACCACATGACCTTAGCCTGGCCCATTGCTCGCTTGTATCCAAATGGTTGATTTCTCCTTCTTTTGCTCATAATGACTCCATTGCACCTAATAAACTCAAAAGCAAACATAAGATACATAATTTACTAGAAAAGTAGCAAAGAAAGCATAAACAATATATAAATAACAAGGTGTTTACAACACCTATCATCTAACAAGCCCATAAAAGTTGTGAAAAATGGGGTCTAACAACCACACCCAACAATTCGTTTGGCAATCTAAGAGGACTTACTCCAATACACTTTCTAGAGAATCAACTAGACAGTCGGACTCAATCTAGAATAAAGTATATCAAAGAGTTTTAATATCTCGTTTCACAATGTAATTAGCAAATCGAATGAGATAGAAATCCGTGAGCCTCGATTATTATGTGAAACAACTTGAACATTACCAAAGACCAATATTCAAGTGTCAATCAATGTAAATCAACAACCAAAGGTTGGATATTCTAATTGATTGATCTTAACGCACAACCTTGTGATATTTCAATTATATAACAAAATATAATGCGGAAAAGAAATAACACTGACACCTAATTTTGTTAACGAGGAAACCGCGAATGCAAAAAAACCCCCGGACCTAATCCATATTAAACACCACACCGTATTAAGCCGCTACAGATTGAATAAATCTTGTCTCCCTACGAGAAAAACCCAAGAGTTTTGTTCCGTTTTTTGATAAATCAAGGTGAACAGAACTAATAGATAACCCGAACTTATATTCCCGAATAACAACCTAGAATTATCAATCACCTCACAATAATCTTAATCGACTAGCAAAAAAAGATATTGTGGAATCACAAACGACGAGACGAAGGTGTTTGTGATTACTTTTCTATCTTGCCTATCTAAATATAAATCTCGAGTCAATTATTTCAATTGTACTCAAATACGTATAGGAACAACAATATCAGATCACGCAACTACAAAGATAATAGTTGGTCCGCTTCACAATCCCAATGAAGTCTTCAAGTCGTTAACCTAAGGTGGTCTCGAGAAGAAACCTAAGGTTAAAGGAGAATCGACTCTAGTTATGCAACTAGTAACACACATGAGGTGTGGGTATTAGGTTTCCCAGTTGCTAGAGTTCTCTCTTATATAGTTTTCAAATCGTGGTTTGCAATCCAAGTTACCTTGGTAACAAATCATTCAATATTCACCGTTAGATGAAAACCCGATTCAACCAACCTAATATTTTTCAACCGTTAGATCGGAACTTAGATTGTTACACACAAATGAAATGTACCCTCATTTAGGTTTATGTAACCGTACCTAAACGTGTACACCATGTTAGTTCACAAATAGTTAACCGAGGTTAGCCATATGACTACTCTCATATCAACCTTATTCATCTTAACCATGACCAGCTCAAATGACTCAAAGGAAACTAGTTAAAGAGTTGTTCAATTGCTATATTCTCATATAATTATACAAGAACACAATTAAAGAAAAATCGGTTTGATTCACTCGAATCAATACATGAACATTACAACCACTGATTTGCAAAGATTGCATTCCTTATTGATAAATGTTTCGCTCATGTACAACCGATTTTTAGAAAGTAACACACTTAAGTATGTACACGGGTATGATCGGATTTTATATAGTGGTAAGCAAGGTTGTCGTTCACTCGGACTTGATGATATTGATTTTAATAATTAATAAACTAAAATAAAAGAAAAATATATACAAAATATTGTCACATGATGAAGATAGTTACTGGGACTAGGATTTCGTCAATTCATAACATAGGTTCAATTTATTTATTCTCAACAATTAAATCTCAATAAATAAAATTAACATGGACTCGATTTTGCCAAGGTAGATTCTCAAAAGATTAGTTGTAAATCCTAAGCATGATGTATCAAAACATTTAAGCATACTTCATCAAATTAAATGACAACCAATTAATTCAAATCATATTTCAATTAAAATTAATGCAAAAGTCTTAAAAAGAATTAAATAATTTTACCAATGTATGAAATTTATTT
Source organism: Papaver armeniacum (assembly GCA_023531295.1). Lineage (NCBI taxonomy): Eukaryota > Viridiplantae > Streptophyta > Magnoliopsida > Ranunculales > Papaveraceae > Papaver > Papaver armeniacum. Next base: position 9,672 of record JAJJWW010018965.1, read on the forward strand.
TCCTCCGTCGTCCCAGGTGTTGGGGTTTAGCTCATTAGCTTGGAAACACACTCAAAATTCATTTTTATTGCTCAAAAGGTGTTCACAAAAATGAAATGAGAGAAAAAAATTAAACCGGTTTGTAACAATTATATTTGTTACAAACCAAACTGTTAAGGTAGAACGATAAATATGAAGTGTCGCGGGCAATCGTAGCAATACGTAATGTCTTCTATAGTCTAATGTTCTTCGTGTTCTTCTTCACCAAAGAATCGTTCATCTCTGCAGCTGTAATTTCGCCCCTCCCTAACTCTCCATAAGTCTTCGTGAGTCCCCGGCCTCCCTTTTTATACTCACGGCGACAATAATCTTCCTTCATTAACTCCAATCATCCTCCATTACTCTACTTTAAAGAATATATCCCGGAATATTTCTTCCCTTTTTGTCTTCCTCGCTCGTAAACCAAAGGTTTACGTTCTCCAAACTTGCCTCCAACACATGAAAGAATGAGTCGACACACTAAAACACACGCCGAAAACCAACAAACCCGAGCATCATCAACCTGGTTTCACTTCAATCCTACGTTGCATCCCATTTCCTTCGAATTTGATGGACCTACCAAATCTATTTAGATGAAACAGCCCAACGCAATGCATTTTACCTATTGGATCTCTCTAGACAACTTCCCAATCTAAACAACAGTCTCGGGTTTTCAAAGAACCATGTTTTGCTCCCCAAACGATTATCCTGTACCAAAACCGAATCAATTCCGACGACCATACCATCCCCTGTGATTCCCAAACAAAGTTTCCCAAACAATTTGGTAGTTGAGTCTCACCGGAATCGCACAAAAACTACAACCCTAATTCCGTTTTTCACCAAGTAAATTTCCCGCCAAATTTGAAATTCAAAATGTAGGGGATGATGACTCCCCCTAACGTACATGGGGGTGCGAATATCACTTGACACCCTTGGGGTGCCCCTTAGTAATTGAGGTGCTCCTTATCCAAAGTGGGAGTCCGCATAGCAAATGACCTCCTGGGGTGCTCCGCATAATTTTTCGGAGCCGATTTTTTCCAAAAATACCTACAAACACACAAAACACCATAATAAGTAAAAAATCGAGTACCAACAATACAGAAAGTTGAGGACAACTTAGACACAAAAATGTGTCTATCAAATACCCCCAAACTTATTATATTCTAGTCCTGAGCAAATTTATTCTAGAAAATAAAATCCTAACTCACTGCCGCAGTATCGCGATTGCACTTAGCATGTGCAACAAGCCTTTGAACCCTAGGTGGCCCTAAAGGGTCGAGTTATACCGGGGAGGGTTTACCAGTGTACCCACAAAACCTTTACTCCAAACCCTAGCTATCTACACAAAACCTCGAGAAAGCACTAAAGAATCTCCTTGGTTGGCATACTCTCATGGACTCATGTGAGGAAGTACTCGACGCGAAATTCCACCGATGTACGAGTTTTCACTCAAGCATACTAAAATTCATATATAAGTGACAGAGCTCTACTCGAGATAGTCGCACTATGGACATCATACCCGAGTCAAACTAATCACATGAAAAGATCAAGAAGATGGATATAGAGAAAACGTAGATGGTTTTAAGGTGAACGGTGTTTCCCATATTTTAAGAAGGCCTCCGCTAAGATGAACCTATCCTAATGGACCGAGATACCTGGCCCGACTAATGTCAACATAATCGGCATATACAAGGAATCACGCCGATAATCCTAACTCTAGGTCAACACAACCGGCATATACAATGGAACCAATACGACTTTTTGGAATTTATTAGGTTGGTCTCATAGTCTCCGTCTCAATTTCTTCTTCTTCTTTTTTTCGTCTTTTTTTTTTCGTCTTTTTTTTTTTGTCTTTGGTATCTCAATCACTCTATTTCACCCTAGCAATGGTAACAACTTGAATCGTGTGCCCCACCAAATCACTTAAAATAAAAGAAAAAATAAAAAATTAAGGTGAAAAGGACTCAACGAGATACTGGCGTAAACTACCATGTTATTTCTAACACTCGAGCTATGTGCTTTTATGAATGAGCTCTATAGATTTTTCCATCCCTCGCATTGTTCCGCAACTCCTACAACCAAGATGCTTCCATCCACTTAGATTGGTTAGTGCCATCATTAATAGGCATAAATTTCTAAGCTCGAGTTTATTTATTTATATCGCAACTAAAAGTTTCTCATACCCCAAACTTAAATCTAACATTGTCCTCAATGTTCTAAAGATGAAATTAAAAGCATGAACAAGGAGAAATCGTTACCACTTGAAGAAAAGAGTTTATAAGGAAAGATATTACCGTGTTGCATGAGCATGGGTTACCTCCCAATAAGTGCTAAGTTTCAAGCCTTCATCCGAGACTCAAGAAGGATTAGTCACCTTGTAGAATCGTAAAGTAATAGCCTAATAATCATGGATCACAAAAAAACCAAATAGAGGCTATCACAAGTAAAAGGAATATGCAACATGCCAAGAAAATTAACAAATAAAGCACACCCTTGTCTAGTTTCTGTTTAAGACAACTACATCTAGTTGTGGTTCAAAGTTCAGTTCTATAACTGGGTCTAGATAAAAAGTTTACTCTACTGGACTTCCTCAAAGGAAGGATCCCGAAGGTCAGGTTGGCAGAGTCTGAAATACTCAACTAAGAATTTAAGCACATAATAGTAACCCGAATAATGGGATCCTCTAAGTCAATCAAATTTGACTTACACTGGTGACCACAATGAACATGGTGGTCTTCCTTAAACAAATGTGTCGACTCTAATCTCTTAAAGTAATTAGGTTTTAGTCTCAAAACTCAATAACCGACACATCTCGAAACTCATATGTTCCCACAATTGGAAGGAAGGTTTTTGGTGGGAAAACAAAGTCAATCTTGGTATCATAGCCTCGGGTTAGCCACATCAACCAGGATGGGTTTCAACAACCGAACTTCTTTATGGACACAACTAGGTTCGGGAAAAAGTGCATGAAGATAATCTTGTAAAATGGTTGAGGCCCACGAGATGTCCAAATTCTAAGTGAGGGGACATTCGGGGAGTTAAAATAAGGCACTAGGGAAAGTGATAATCACCCCAAAATTAGAGTTTTCGGTGTCTTCTAGATAGACTAGTCACAATCTCCTAATTTCTAGATCATCGATTCCTAAAAATGGTCAATTGATTCTTCTAAGTGATTATCGGGTAGTGCATCCTTACTCATCTCTACCCAGGTTTATCGCCTTCTAAGATTAGTGTTTCTAAATCATTGGACTCTAAAACAATATTCTTACAAAAACCCGTTCCTTTAAACCATCATTGGCTTTGTAATCAAAAGGAAATACTACCTCGTCTAAAAAAGCGGTGATATCTCTAGTCAAATCTCGTCCTTTTGAATAGGTGAATAATCATTAAAATTATCGGGATTTGAACAAGAAATAGTACTATCATTATGGGCTCCCGGTGGAGTAACAATTTACCTGATCACTATGCCTAGATATGCATGATTCCTCATAAACACTATCATCATCATCATAATAATATGAAGATAGTCGTACCTTATCTAAAGTATTGCTTCCAATTCTAACCTCGTCATCTTGATTATGTAAATAAATATTTTCCTCATTTTCAAGGGTGATATTGAGCAATGTATTAGCAATTCGAGTAATTCGAGCAATTCTTTCTTCCGTCTCTAACCCAAACCTACGTGTCGACTCGGAAAACTCACGTGTTGACTCGATTAACTTACATGTTGACTCACTTAACTTCCCCGAGGTTATCTTCTAAAGAAGTTTCACTCACCGTTCACAGTTCTTTCGTCCATAACTAAGTCATCTCGTGTCCGCTAACTTATGTGTCGACTCAAGTAACTTAACGCGTTGACTCAAGTATCTTACGTGCCTCATCTAGAGAAGAGGAATTATAGAATTTTGCTCGTATGGCCGTGTCCATGTGAATAGTAATTGGACTCACCATAGTATGAGCCATAATCTTCAAAAGGTTGGCGTTCTCAACCACTATTCACACTATGGTCAAAGTAATGTCCATTTTGAAAATCATCGGATATTCGTTATATTGGCTATTGTAATACCGGTTGACAATCTCAACACAAAATAAACCCACGACAGGGGATTCACGGTGTTCGGAAAAACTTACCTCCCGCTCCGCAGGGGATGAATCGTTGAAGTCGACTCTGGCCACGACTCCTATGTCATGTACGAAACCCGAGGCCGAGACAAGATAGTAGTATGCGTCCTTCCTCAAGTAGTTTTATTTAAATTAACCCTTCTTTAGGGTTTTAAAAATAAAAATGTCCAATGTCTCGAAAATAAAGTTCGAAAAGTGTCCAAAAATAAAAAAATAAAATCCTATTTACGTTTCTAAAAAATAAAAAATAACTATATACAAAATCTTCTTCTTCACTCCTTTTGAATTCCTCTTTGTTTCCTTCTTTGGCTTCGCTTTTTCTTTTCAAAGACTTTCTCTCTTTTTCTTTAGCTCACCCTCCAAATCAATGCAAACAAGATATACCAAAACGCGTAAAAAGAACAAAAATAATAAAAATAAAAATAAAACCTAAAAACAAATCTATACACAAGTCTCACGTCAGCCGCCTAAAAAATTGATCGGATTTTATATAGTGGTAAGCAAGGTTGTTGTTCACCTGGACTTGATGATATTGATTTTTAAGAATTAATAAACTAAAATAAAGAAAATATATACAAAATATAGTCACGGGATGAAGATAAGTTACTTTGGGACTAGGATTTCGTCAATTCATAACATAGGGTTCAATTTATTTATTCTCAACAATTAAAGCTCAATAAATAAAATTAACATGGACTCTGATTTTGCCAAGGTAGATTCTCAAAAGATTAGTTGTAAATCCTAAGCATGATGTATCAAAATATTTAAGCTAAGCATACTTCATCAAATTAAATGACAACCAATTAATTCAAATCATATTTCAACTAAAATTAATGCAAAAGTCTTAAAAAGAATTAAATAATTTTACCAATGTATGAAATTCGTCTTCCTCCATCGTCCCAGTGTTGGGGTTTAGCTCATTAGGTTGGAAACACACTCAAAATTCATTTTTATTGCTCAAAAGGTGTTCAAAATAATGAAATGGGAGAAAAACAATTAAAAACCGGGGTTTGTAACAATTATATTTGTTACAAACCAAACTATTACAGAGAACGATAAATATGAAGTGTCGCAAGTAATCGAGCAATACGATTGTCTTCTATAGTCTAATGTTCTTCGTGTTCTTCTTCACCAAAGTAGTAACTAGTTCATCTCTCGCAACTCACGATTTCTCACCCTATTTCGTCCCCTAACTCTCCATAAGTCTTCTCGTGAGTCCCCAACTCCCTTTTTATACTCCACGGCGACAAGAATCTTCCTTCATTAACTCCAATCATCCTCCATTACTCGGCTTTAAAGAATATATCCTCGGGAATATTTTCTTCCCTTTCTTGTCTTCTGAAGCTGTAAACCAATGTTTACGTGCTCCAAACTTGCATCCAACGCATGAAAGAATGAGTTGACACGCTGAAAACACGCTGAAAACCAACAGAAACTCGAGCATCATTGAACCTCTGTTTCACTTTAATCCTACGTTGCATCCCTTTTCCTTCGAATTTGATGCTACCAGTCTTGTTTAGATGAAACAGGCCCAACACAACAAATTTTACCTATTGGATCTCTCTAGACAACTTCCCAATCCAAACAACAGTCTCGGGTTTTCAAAGAACCCTGTTTTGCTCCCAAACGATTATCCAGCCAAACTGAATTAATTCAGACGACCATACCATGCCTGTGATGCCCAAACAAAGCTTCCCAAACAATTTCAGCCGTTGAGTCTCACTGGAATCGCACAAAAACTACAACCCTAATTTTGTTCTTCAGCTGCAACAGTTTCCCGCCAATTTTGAAATTCAAAATATAGGGGATGACCTTCCCCTAACAGACATGGGGGTGCGAATAGCACTTGACGCCCTGGGGGTGCCCCTTAATACTTGAGGTGCCCCTTATCCAAAGTGGCCTCCGGGGAAGCTTCGCATAATTTTTCGGAGCCGATTTTTCCAAAAATACCTACAAACACAAAAACACCATAATAAGTACAAAATCGAGTACCTACAATACATAAAATTGAGGGACAACTTAGACACAAAAAAGTGTCTATCAGGGTATGCGTACTTAAGTAACCGGATTTGAGTTTGTTTTAGTTTTCAAACTCAGCAGAAATTCGCAGACGTGAACTTTCCGCCGCATGTGACAGCACGCGTACTTTAGGTAACCGGATGAGTTTGGTTTTTTATTTCAAACTCAGCAGAAATTCACGGACGTGAACTTCCGCTAGTATGCGGACGTGCCCAGTCTCCTACAAACCTTTTTGTATACACACAAGTATGCATACTTTAGGTTCCCGGTTTTGGACTTATACACTAATGTGCGAACACACTATGCTTATATCAAAAGATGGTTACAAGATTCTAAAATCTTTATTTAAATCATTGAAACATTCTTCTATAATGATAATAGCCGTTTCACACACTATTAGCATCAAAGCAATTTTCAAGATATTGAAATAATCATTATCGAAACATTCCAAGCCTACATCAAATGATTGTATCACACAAACCATGTAAGATGTTACTCGATAATTTTCTCATGATATAAGATGAACTTGGTCGGCGAAAGCTTACCAACGCATATTTCGAGAAATATGTAAGCGAGATATACTCATTTCCCAAATCTCAAATTTGTATAGAGAAAACTATATCATAACACGACTTATATCTCAATATAGGATATAATAGAAATAGACTTTCCAAGTGATAGATGAGTTCAAGTCTCCACATACCTTTTGTCGAAGAAGTTCCACAAGCTCCCCTTAGTAGTTCTTCGTCTTCAAATAATGAACTGAAAACTAAGCTCAACTACACAATCTATGTCCTAGTCCGAGACATCTATAAATAGGCTAGAAATCAACACTTATAGTTTTGATCACTAACATTGACAAACATGCTTGAGATAGCAATGGATGCGAGTTCGACCGAGCAGTGCTCTAACAAGTTGTTTGTTGTAGGATAATGATGTAGGACATCCAATGCTTCAAGAAGGTATCAATTGATATTATTATCAATCTTATTATTCGTTTAATACAATTCTTGTTTAGAGATACAATCTTTTATCAATCTTATTATTCGTTTTGTCGAATTCTCTTTTTATCTTTTCTTAATCTCTTTATCAATTTCATCTTATTCGTATCTCTTTCGTATCTTCGTATCACCTGCAATCTCCGTATTGCTTTCTTCTTAACAGGTTCTACATTAGTTGGCTTCAGAGCCATAGGTTTTAGATTCTTATCTTAAAACCCGATCCTTAAAACCGCTCCGCAACTCAAAACCCTACAACAAATCAATGGCGGATAAATCTTTCACCTTAGGTGATATTGAAAAACTCCTTGATACCAAGTTGGATACCAAGTTAGGAACCAAAAAAGATGAAAAGACGAAAGCTACGTCTCAAAAAGATGAAGAGAATCACGTTTCTAAGGAAGAAGTAAACCATGAAGAAAATCAGTTGGAAGTTTTGCATGATTCAATGGAGATTATTGTTTCATCTTCAACTCAAAAGGATTCATCGTTTTCTATTGATATTATTGTTGTTTCGACTACATATGTTCATGAAGAAAAGAGTGTTGTTTCTAAAGAAGAAGAGGAAGAAAATCAAGCTAACGAAGTTTCATTTTTAGCTCACGAGGATTCAACGTCATCTGAAGATAATGCAATTGTTTCAATTACTTCTTTTGGCATAGACAGTATTGAATCAAATTTTGAGAAGGACGAAGTCTCGCATGTTTCACAAGAACTTAATGGTAAGTCTTCAGATTTTAGATTAATGGCTTCCGTTATTGAAATACCTTTGTTTGCTACGATAGAAAATAATCAAGTTATTGAGCATGAGGAAACACGTATGATTTCTTATATAAACCCTAACAAGATTCACTTTTTTGAATCAAGTTATGCGGCTTATACTGTGTTGTCATATATGTCTGCGCTTGTGTGTAAATTTCGACGTCAGCAAGTTATCTTTACTGGAAACTATACTGGAAGAATTCGCGGACGAGTTTTCTCAAACTCGTGAGAGAACACTAATCAAGAAAGAATTTTCAAGAAATTAAGAAACACAAAGAAATCGGGAGTTTGATATTTACTTGACGAATACTCTTGTGCGATGTCCAAAGGACAAGAAGTATTAGATGGACAGTTGCGCATCTTCTTTTATCTCCGACTAAACCGGAGTTCTTTGACGCTCAAGTAAGAAATTTGGTTCTCACGCGTAAATTTAGCATTGATAAAGCTATCCTGTAGAGAATTATGTTGGTTTGATAACTCTGTAAGTTTCACAAAGAGTGATGTTGTCACATTATTACTTCCGGATTTGTTAGAAGTTCTTGTATTTGCAACTGATTTTGTGCATAATGCTATACCATGGTTGGAGAGCAGTAATAACGTTACTTCGCAATATTTCCTACGTTCGGGGCATGCCGATGATCGTATGGATTTAAATCTTATAAAAAAAGATTCATTAGTTTTGCAGTATCACTGTTTGGGTCAAGAAAGTGCAACCATGAATATTCACTTTAGTGGATATCCCAAGGAAAGAGCTAATATGGAGTCATCCCTTTTCAAGGCTTTGGAAGAAGACTATCAATTCTATACTTTTGCTACAAAGACTTTGGTCGATGATTCGGCACGTAATGGTAATGATATTTTATCTCCCGTAATGAAAATGGATCTGCTCAAACCAAGAGAAGTATACAGTGCAGACACCAGGTTGGTTTTGGTGAACTATGGCTTCGAGAATTTTGATATAATTCTTCCTGGAATTAATTTTTCTCCTAATATGCTTACGTACTCGACTTGGATGGAATACTCAAAAGAGGAGTTTGATGTGTCTTTATTTACGACAAGTAAAGGATTAGATCTAACGTTGTCCCTTATAAAGATGCCTTTGGGATTTTGGTTACGTATGTTACATCTCGGTAGTCATGGAGTCTCAAATTTCCGCGTATATGGCTGAGATGTGTCTATAATTGATCCAGTACCGTGAATATTATACAAACTTCACCTTGTTGCCACCGAGGTTGGTGATCTTTCTTACGTTTCACCACTGCGAGAATATCATGTCTCGTCATTTTCTCTTTGGTACTAGGACATTATACGGTGGAGAATCCGAAGTCTGAGCTAATTGCTTCAATAGTGAACGGTCAAATATTTTTATCACTCCGGCGTGTAAACGATGATCTTATGGATTTGCTTCATGTTAAAACAAACCCATGTACTATGGATCAAGGAGTGTGCATTTTCGAATTGGTGGTAGCATGAAGAAATACTTTCTAATGTTTTACAAGTTCTTGAGCTCTCTTCGTCAATCCTAGTGCACGTTGTGAAAATTCTACTTCTTCGTGATGGGAATATGGTATATATTTTTGGAGCTGTTGTGTACATGCCAACCTTGGAAGACAACGAAGTGGATATTTTCACATCTGGATATTATACATGGCTCAACTTCTACTGGAAGATTTTTATTTGGATTGTCAGCAAACACCAATGATAAGCAAATTACTTGGGAACCTGGAGGGACATATGCATTTATTAATTTTGACCTCTGTGAAGATGCTAGTATTTCCCATTTTGAACCCTCTCACCTATCTTGTGACATAATGATTCCACTTATACTGGTACTCCATAATACATGCACCGAAGAGAATTGTAGTGGTGTGAAGAATTATTTCATCTTTCATGGAAACCGCGTTCGACAAGTCTGCATACTGATAACTTATGTTATGGATGCTCATATGTCGGGTTTTAGAGATGTTTCTGGCGATCAAGGTTTGAATGTTGTGCTGTTTGTAACACAGTCAATTTTAGTTGGATCAGGAAATTATAATACACACTGGACAGGTAATAACAAAGCCGGTAATGTTGTTAATATTTTTGACAACGGAAAGTTTGGGGTTAGCAGAAAAGAAAGTGGCAGCAACATCTTTGAGATATCTGTTACATTACTACTAGAAGAGAGTAATTTTGTCTCCATAAATGCAACAATTGGATTCCAGATCTACAGAGTTTTTAGCGAGTTAATATGGACCTCGACTACTCATGATAATTCTCCTTTCCAATCATTTCAGCAACTGTATCATGTTCAGAATTCATGGATCAAGATAAGAGGTAACAATTTCGTGTTGTTTGAAGAGTTAGATATTAATCTAGTTTCGGTCTTATTTCAAAAGACCTTAAAAATGGCACCAGCTAAACATTTTGGTGCTGGGTTGGTTGATTCTCTCTGGTTACCTGACGTACTACAGAAGGTCAATAATAGAGAGATGTCGGTTTGCAAGTTTAATGGACAGTACATATTACGCCCAACATCATGCACGATTTTACGGTACAACAAGGAATTCAAGTAATGGACTTTGTATTTGATCGTAGAAAATCTACACGAGCAGGATGATAAACTCGATAGTCTTCTAGACAGAGAAGTAGTGTATGGAGTAAACCGAGTAGGAGGCGAAAGGAAAATAGTAGCCATTACTAACATAGTCGACACGTATTTCACGTTATTTTCGCCGCCTGATGCTCCATCATTGTTGGTTGGAATACTGGATAATACTATCGATGCTAGACTTGGTTGGTGGATTCTACTTCAAAACAAAAATGTTGATACTGAAATCAAAGAATTGTTCTTGGACCAGCGAAGGAACGAATCAATTGAACGCGTTTTCAAAGGCATACCTCAGACCTTGGGAGATACACATGATGTACTCATGGTGGACGTTGCTTGCATGGTTTACATTACCACGCCTAATGACTTGAAGTTTGTGTTTGACCGCAGTAAAACTTAAACACACATATCGCGATGCTTTGGACAACATTTCTTGGATACTTTGTTTTATGATCTCTAGAGATATGAGATTTGTGTTTGATCATGGTAAGACAAGAATGTGCGATCTACAACTTCCATGGAGGAAGCGAACCCGTATTATGTGATGACAACTCGAGGCCTAGAGCAATATTTGGAGAGAATGAAGTTCTTTTTATTAGCTAACTCGAGGACGAGTTTCATTCAAGAAGGGGGACCGATGTAGGACATCCAATGCTTCAAGACGGTATCAACTATGTCCGGTTGCTCCATTAATAACCGCATCAACTTTGCCAAGTTGCTCCCATAACGACTACGTCAATTTTACTTATATTACTTGATTTGCAAGTCCTTTGCTTTCCTAGTTTAGATTAAATTCCGTTCTTTCTTTTAGTCGGTTCTTTTAGAACCTATATAAAGGCTAAGCCTTCTTGTTTAGGAGATACAATCTTTTATCAATCATATTATTATCAATCTTATTATTCGTTTAATACGAATTCTCTTTTATCTTTTCTTAATCTCTTTATCAATTTCATCTTATTCGTATCTCTTTCGTCTCTTCGTATTACACTGCAATCTCCGTATTGCTTTTTCTTCTTAACAAAGTTCTACATTAGATAAAGATTAGCACGTCTCTATATGTTCCTCATTTTCCAAATTATGATCCATAAGAAAAAAATTCTTTATTGAAAATATGAAAACAAGTAATATGTTGGAGAAATTTAATCAATTTTTTGTGAAAAAATAAAATAGATAATAGTTGTGTGTGTTAATTGGTGGATACGAGGAGATTAATTAGTTTAGGTAGAATCGATATATAACCGTCGGATAACGCTAAAAAATGCGGTTGTTGTCAACCAAACCATGGATGATCGGCTCTAGTTTAACCTTTAAACGACTCAAATTCGATCAAGATTGATCTTAACTTGGGAAGATCAACCAAACCATGGCCAATCGATTTTTCATCTACGAGAAACTAACTTTTCCTATACACGTGGACCATCATATAGTCATTTTCGCTTGACCTCCACCGAACTTGCTTTAAGAAGGTAGAGTGATATGTCACCCCGAATAACCGAAACGAATTGAATAAAGTAGTTGATTCCACCATTGTGAACCCTGAAACTGTGTTCGCCTTGCTAACAAATATGTCATAATGTTATCTTTATTATAAGTGTGAGAGAATCTGAGTTGGAGAGAATACAAAAACTTCAAACAATTTTTCAACTACTATATTTCATGGAAGCAAAAATATTTGAAAAAGCTATTATTACGTGCATAGAATGACATTCGAACCAAACTCTAGTCATTCCTATGACTGATCTATTCTAATAGAATGGAGATTGCTCCCTCGATTCAGTTGATGATAAGAAGAATCAATACCAATTGATTTAGATAAAACATCTTATAACCAAATGGTTATGATCCTTGAATACTACTCCACACCCTTCATACTCCTTAGAGGAAAATTATCCATATTAATTTTCAATTGCCCATATAAAAGCGGATGCCAACTCACAACAACAATTTTAGGAGCTTTGTCACCAGACGTGCCCTATGCCTTAAAAATTAAATTTTGAAAAATAATGTAATTAACACATAGAAATAACATGTCTTAAAGAAGATGGTATTCGTTTTGAGTGTTATGATGATATCCCGCTAGACATCATAGAATTGTTGAGAAATGACAATTAATTGTTATATATTTCTAGTAAAATTTATGCTAACCAATAAATAAATAATTCGATATCGTTGAAAAACCTTTTTATTAGACAAGTGTAATAAGCATAAATATGATTATCAAGTTCTTAAAATAAATTTTAACGTTTATGATTAAAACAGTTGTTTTGAAATATATTGTATGTTTTTTTAGTCTTGCTCTACTTTCTACTTTGGATAATGACTTGTCCGGCTATCCCATTGGGATTTCATCTAGCTCAAATATATCTATGTTTGATGTTACTGATGATGATATAAGTATAAAGACCAGTTTCTTCACGGCAAGGTTTACCAGCAGTTGCAAGGTTTTGAAGAAAGTGAAGATCTCGATTCATTTCCAGTTGAGGTAAACTATTCCGCAATCGGTGATTATTATTTCCGGATTCTTTGAATCCGTGATTTTTCCTTTAATATTGATTTTATGGGTTGTTGTTGGGGCTCGATGATTATATGTTTTAAGAATGGTGATGTTTTTCTAAGGAAGATTTCGATCAACATTTTTCAAAGTAGTTGGATATGTTTGGGTAGTTTCCATGCAAGTTATGGAAGGCGTAGATCACGGACTTTTGGGATGATACCTTTTGGTGGAAGGTTTATTAGATACTTCAGAAAAAATGCTACCGAGTTATACATTAAGCTTTAATGATCCAAGTTCATCAATACGTATGCGAGTTGTTATCGTAAGCGTTAGTGTTATTGTTTGATGACCAACTACTATTCATTGGTTTTAATTACAAGATTTAGGTTCAAGAGACTCTAGTTATGAGATTATGATTTTGTTAGGAAATCACTTACCGCCATATTTTGTACACATTTTCTTTTGTGTTATGTAACTTCAAACTTAATCCCGCTTTTTTTTACTAAAATAAAGAAAAATAAAGATTAATAAAAGTATCAATTTGTTAGATTGAATTGGGGCATATTTTATGAAGCAATTAGTCAAAAGCCATGGTTATTTTTTAAACGAGATAAACTGAATATTCTCTTGACAATTCAAAAATTCAGTACCAATATTCTCTTTCACTCCGGATTTAGGGTGATGTGATGATACGTAAGATAAATAATTATATAAAATAATGTGTTTGGGTTGTCGAACTTATGAGACAGATTTATGCCATATTCTTAGAAGTTTTATCGACTAATGTTGCATGGATGCTAATGGGATACCCTCCTCAGTAAACTGGTACCCTATTTGCAATGCCTTAATGTTGAGCTTCAATGTTGTTCACTGAGTTCCCCAATTTTTCTGTTTTTTTGTGCATTTGTTGTTGTTCCGAAATTACCGGCCAAATCTCTTATAAGTATAAATAGGGTAATGGCACAATTTTGTGGTTTGGATCCTACCACATTCGTTACCCTTGGAGACGTGAGCATTTCTCATACCCTTTCATACCAAAGGAAGGAACAAACGGGGGATCAATTTTTATTCTCTAAAAGTTAATATCACAAGAGATAATTTTTTATTTTTTTTCGGAAAAGAGGTTAAACCTCAGTAGATATATTTACAAAGCCGATTTAGGAAATCAGATACCTTACAACAATTTTTCAAGATCATAAAGTAGTCATACAATTTATATTGTGTCCACCAATTCTTGCCTATCAATTCTATTCCTCCATAACTAAGAACAAGTTCAAAAGACCTTTTTCTCTCTCGCAAAGGAGAGGAACAAACAACTAGGGCCAACCTAGTTTTGAAAACAAATCTAGTTTGTGTCAATGCACAAAGCAAAGACTGGATCAGATCCAACCCATTGTTCTTCAGGACATGTAAATCACATGAACTGGATTTTTTAAAGTTTTGATTGCCTAGTGCAATCAGGGTAACAAAGACCCAACTAACAAAGAGCAGTGAATAATAACCAAGTGATGTGAGCTGGCAAGTAACAAAGAGAGCGGTGGTAGTCCGGGAATAGGTCTTTAAGTGTCTGGATCGGAACAAATTGGGTTGACTCGGTTTTGGAACAGTTGAAGTAGTTGTAGATGAACTTGATGATGATCTCGATCTATTTGTTTCTGTCTTTGATTCCATTGTTCGAGTTGATGTTAATCTTGTTCTTTGTTGGAGTTCTTTCTCTTGAGGGAGACATTAACTTCCACTGAAAACAACTTTTCCATATATTCAGTATATTGCTGATTTCTTTTTCTGGTGCTTTGTCTATAAACAGAGGTAATCTAATCGAAACTAGATCAGAAAACCATTCCCAAATATTAATATAACACGAAAATAAAACATTACAGAATAAAACCCAATCAACACCACAATCAAAGAAAAACCCAAAACTGTAAAGCTGAGGAGATGATGATGATGACAAAGGATGAGCTATTGATCTTGATTCATTATGCTCACTGATTAACATTGAAGATGTAAAACTGGGTTGATTTGTTCGTTGAAAAAGAGCACAATCCATCCTGCACTTTTAGCCAAAAAGCAAACCCTAATAACAAGAAAAACAGGACCGAAAATAAACCCAGAAACTGAAATTAAACAAGCTAAATGGAACAATAAGGTGAAAGAAGGCTAAGATGGAAGATCTGCTCAGATCAGCCCCAAAAGAGCCGATCTGATCAGAACGACGCTTAGTTTGCTAGGGTTTTCGTCTGTTTTTTTTTTTTTGAGAGGAAAGAGAAGATCACAAGAGATAATTAACCGAACTGTTGCTCACATTTTATGTAGTTTCATTTTAACCAAGTGTTAGGTTGTTCTGTCTCAGTAGCTACAAATTCATGGAACCTCCTACTTCCATGTATAACCATTCCCTAAAGCACCCCCAAAAGAGTGCCCACCTCCCTAAACCCTCAAACAACTATAACCCAACTCCTTTAAACAAAAAACTATGTTGAGGTAACTACAACATTCTGCTTTATTTTTTAGTCCAAATGGATAGCCAGGAACGGTTTCATATATATAACCAATAAACATGTATATGCTCAGGACAACCTACCAGACAACTATCTACAGACTCCGCACATAAGACTTCAAACTCAACTACAATCTTAGTGGGATGGATCAAACCTCACTTAGATTGGATCAAAATCAACATAGATGGGGCAGGAAGAGGACACCTCGGATTAACAAGAGCAGGTATATATGCATAAACGATGAAGCTATCACAATCTTAGTGATTGCCCAACCTCTGGGTATAACCACCGCTCTCATAACCGAAACTTGGGCAAGGTTTATCGCGTCACAAATGACAACAAAATGAGGATGGCCAAAGGTGCAATTCGAAACGGATCAGAAAATTTTCTGGGATTTCTAACCTTGACCACCGAGCCACCTTGGTACTTAATCAATATGGTAGCTGAAATCAAGCTTGGTTGGCCCAATCCCACATTACATCATAAAACACAACTACAGAATAAGAAATGAAGCAAATGACAAACGGCAACTGGACAACTGGACGATAGCTCACTAGAAATCTCAAAGAACAATCTAGGATATAAAACACCCCGTGTATGTGTTTTATTGTAATGGCCGAATAAATGGGTATACCGTGCATACGTGTAATTTCGGTTTAATCTTAATAAATATCACGTTTAAAATTTAAAAAAAATGTTGTGTAATTATATGCCAAAGCTATCTACTCAATTGAACAAATTTGGTGAATCAATAGATAGGTGAAACTTGCCTTGCGTTTGATAACATGTCTATTACAATGGAGACAAGAAAGGTAAGAAAGCTTAAGCCCGTGAAAGAAACTAAATCATCAAGACGATTTGGGATACCATGTCCGAAGAAATTCCTTCATCAAAAAGTATTGATGAACCAAGATAAAAACTACCAAAAAAACCGTTGGGACACAATGATTGCCCCCGCTAAATTCCGACTGCGGTGAACCAAGAACCGCTCTCAAGAATATGTGAGAAGCGGTTTTTTGGGCCGTTTTTTTGTACGGTTTATTTAGAATTGTTGTTCCTTCATTTTTACATACCCCGTTTTCTGATACATCGGCAAAAAGATTAGAATTATATTCCTTTCGTTTCTGGAAAAATGTTACTTTCACTTTTTCAATTTAACCTATTTTTAGGCTAAAATGAAAAAAAAGAAAGTATCACTTTTCTAGAAATGGATTTAGTATTATATGAGAATTAGAAAGCCGATCAAAAAAAGAAAAAGTTTAAAATTAGAAAGAAGTGGCGGGAAAACTACTAAATTTTATTTTATCTTATTAATACGCATTAGATATTCAATTACTAGGTTGTCGAAACTCGAAAGCATGTGAACTGTTGTTTGGACCACTGACGGGGTTGAGAAGATTAATAAATACAGTATGTCGTAAGATTTGATTGACTGGATTTCGAGTAAGTTACTGTCCTTACATAAAACGACAACAAAACCCTCGAGTCAGAGAGAAAGGGTCAGTCTTCATGTGCAAAATCACGTGTTACTACTTCCTTCTTTGACCTCACAGCCCGTGGGAAGTTTGTTGTACTCCTCTGTACAAATGTGTTCATTCGTATAGATTTGTGTTGTGTGTGTGTGAGAATCCAATGGATCCACTGTACACTGAACATGATCAAGCTTTAATTAATTAATTATTAGTATCAACTTATCGGTTTCTCAAATAAAATACTTTCAAAAAGCACTGTACGGTACAAGAAAAGTGGATGGTTTGATTTAGGGATCTGCACTATTGTGCGCCATAGGCCAATAATGTTGAATGAACACCATAACACATCACTTTACTACTGGTGTGTAGTGGAGCTGCTTAACTACGCCCACGTGTATCATCTCTTATCCTGTGGAATTATGGATTGCCTGTCTTTAAGACAACAAGTAGAGTGCACGTGCGTTGCACGTCGGCGAACCATAGTTTTTTCACATCTATCCTCCATATTCGTTAACTATCTCCTCCTTGTTTGCTTTCAAGAAGTTTTCATTTCCATTTTCACTGACATCGCTAATGCAATCATATCGCCAAAGGCTTTATTCTTCTCAATGTTCTCGTATCAATTTTCCACAGTTTTTTGTATCTCTTAATCAATTGTATAATCCCCGCATTTAAACATTCAATTTTTTCGGTAAAAAAAAAGAAAAATAAGCTTATGTGGTATTATAGCACGCTCCATAATGAAATCCGTCTCCGAAGTAATTCTTGCAAGCCCAAAATCACAAATCTTCATGTCACAGTTTTAGGAATCAAGTTTCTTGGTTCAAGATCTCCACCAAAACATTTGCAAGATATATTTATAGTGTAGGATCAGAATATCGCAACAACAACGTACTCGCGATATTGTCATTAGCAACACTGCGAAACCGTCGCAGACTAACATCAAAAATAACGTAACAGACGACACCAGCAGAAATACGAGAAAAGGTATGAAGAGTGTCTCGAGAGAAGATAGCAGGACTCGAGAGAGTGTCTCGAGAGAAGGTAGCAAGACTCGAGAGAGTGTCTCGAGAGAAGGTAGCAAGACTCGAGAGAGTGTCTCGAGAGAAGGTAGCGAGAGCCTACGAAATCATTAAAGGGGCCGCGAGAATGTCTCGAGAGAAGGTAGCGAGAGCCTGCGAAATCATTAAAAGGCTCGCGAGAATATGAGGCTGTCATCCATTATGTAAACACCTATATAAAGAGGAGAGCAAGGAGAGAGAAAAGGGAGGAATAATTTTGGAGAGATAGATTTTGTAAAGGGAGAGACACATTTTAGAGAGAGAGAGATATTATTTTTCTTTATCATCTTCTTCCCCAAATAATTAGATCTAGAGCTCTCTTACAATCTCCATTAATGGAGATTGTAAATGTAATTCTTGTGTAACCTCAACAATCATAGTGGAGAATCGTGGATGTAGATCACATTGATCGAACCACGTAAAAAATCTTATGTGTCTATTTAAATTTCTAGCACTTATATTTGGAATTTAGATAATTAATAAGATTTAGATCTACAAAATATAGTGAGGGGTGTAGTGTGGGATTTCCTGCTACTACATATGCGCTAGAAACAGGGACCTAATCTTGTTGGTTCAAGAAAGTTTAGAAAAAACGGCTAATGTTGGTGATGAATTCAATTGGATCTATAAACTTTAAGAGAAATTTCCATGAAAAGTAGTTAATGTTCATACTTATTATTTAGATCTACAAAATTTGGGTTCAAAAATGGAAGTTTTATGGAAGAAATCACACTGGGGAGAAAACACCGTCAACAATTCAAGGACATGAAGAGAGGAAGAAAAAAAAAAAAAAAAAAAGGTTGTTGTGATGAAATTCAAGGAAGAAAGCTAATTTTTTAATGGAAGATTTCATATTCGGAGAAAAAGAAAAGAGGAAAATTGTTGAAGGAAATAAAGGAAGAATGAAGAAAAGGATAAGAACAAAACGCTCGTGAATTTTATCACAAACAGAAGCTCGCACAGATGGTTTGAGTTGGGAGCGAAGAAGCTTGATGTCGCAAGATCAAATCTCGCCACAGTCATATTTTTTCAAATATTTTTGAACTTTCAAGAGGGGAAAAATGGAATAAAGCTATAGCATTGTGTGTTTCCTTCGCAAGCAGCAAGTAGCCCAGATGGTTAAGGGAATATTGAAAGAGATTGGAGTTGCGAGTTCGAATCTCACCTTTTACATATTTTTGAACTTCCGAGAGCGAAGAAGTGAGTAAAGTTATAGTATTGTGTGTTTCTTTCACAAACATCAGCTAGCACAATTGGTCACTGGCGAAGAGTATAAACCAGAGGTCGCGGGTTCGAACCTCCCTCCTCGCAAAGAATTTTTTGGCTTCGCAAAAAGGGAAAAAAATGTATAGTCTCGCAAGGTTGTTTCGTTATCTCGCAAGCAAGAGGCGCATGATTGGTCACCTGCGAAGTTAATGAGTTCATGGTCGCGAGTTCAAGTCTCAACGAACGTGTATTTTTCACATGGATTTTTCTGCAACAAGTATCTCGCAAGAAGAAAGTAAGTGATTATTTCCTTGAGAAACACTTCGCAGAGGCGTGGCTAGCACGTTGGTCGGGAGGCATGAATGCAAGCGGGGAGGTCGCAGATCAATTCTTGCTCTCGCACATTTATTTTTGTTATGCGAAATTTCGTACAGGACTTTGCTTATCTCGCAAAGAAGAAAGTTGATGATTATCTCGCGAATGAATTTCGCAAGAGAGGGTTAGAACAATTGGTATGGTGCGAGAATATGCAAGAGGCAGGTCAAGGGTTCAAATCTCACTTCTCACAATTCTTTTTGCTGCGAGATAATTATATTTTATGCGACGTTTATACATTTCAAGGATGATAGCTTCGCAAGCAAATTGTATACTTCGCAAGAGACGACAACAGCAGCAAACCGCAAATGATATGCTATTATGAGAATGAATGAAAGAAAGGACAGAAATGAAAGAATAAGTGAAGGAAGTGATAGAAATGAAGAAATGATGAATGAAAGAATGAAGACATGCGATAATTTCGCAAAGATAATGAGAAGAGATAATCAAAAATGAATGATTGAATGAATTGACAAAAATGATTGAGTGAGTGAATGGGACGAACCTTTATGGCGTACACCCTAGTTCGCGAATGATATTTCGTAAGAGGCAAATGTAAGACCTAAAGGCGTCATATAAGGGGGTATCTCTCGACATGGCTCAGGGGAAGGTTACACCGCTCCCCGAAGCCTCGAGTCATGGAAATTTGGGGCCCATGAAAGCCTATCCTGAGGAGGTACCTTGGATTCCCAACTATATATGTAGGTTATACCGGTTGGGCGACCGAGGGTCTCTTCTTAGGAGTCGAGTGTATGCTCAAGGCGCCGAGGTACACTAGTTGAGCCGAGTGCCCGGGATGGATGAACCTACCCGGCCATTCTTGGCAAGTCTTGGCATATGTTGCACTCGCCCGAAGAAAACTCCACTTAGGGTGCAGTCTCGTAACCATAAACCCTATAGGTATAAGGGATAAGAGGTCGCGAAAACAACTCGGTTGTTGTTAAGACCGGATGGGAGAGAGCTAGTCTTGTATGGCCGATGTTTCGCCTCCTTGAAGGGGCAACCAGGGGAGATGATAAGGGCGACGCTCTCCATTAGGGGGAGTGTCAAAAAGACGCAAATGTCATGAGGCTTTGTTTTCGCAAGGAGACTTAGGCTTGTCATATTTGTGCAATGATCCCGAAGAGGCAATAATACTAACGCGAGGGTAAGACGAGATCAATGGGTCTTTACACGAAAGTGTACGGACGTCCTGCGATTTCGTCGCAAGACAGCAATGTCATGGGGCTCCATGTTCGCAAGGATATTTAGGCCTGTCATATTGTCGCAACTAAAACATCCTGCAGAGGCAAAAATACTTGGAAAATGATAAGGCAAGATCAATGGGTCTTTACATGCAAGTGTAAAGACGTCCTGCGATTTTGTCGCGATGATAGGTGGCAGGGGAAGACCTCTAATTAGGGAGGTCTAACTTGGAAGACCACACAAAAATGATAAGGCAAGATCAATGGGTCATTACGTGAAAATGTAAAGACGTCCTGCGATCTTGTCGCAATGACAAAGTTCAACATAAACAATTTGGATGAAGGAATAAGAAGAATGAAGCACAAGCAAAAGAATTCGCGAGGAACAACAAATACGCAAAGAGGAATGCATATACTAGAAACAAAATCAGAGAAATGAAGAATGGAAGCGATTTAAAGCTACATCAATTTTAGAGCGGTAAAAGGAGCTAAGTAACACAAACATTAGCTATACATTGCAGTAGATAAGCATTCTCATCATACAAGCATCATACTTGCATCATGAAAGCATCGCATAAGCATTTCATGGCATAAACATCGCATACACATTTCATAACATAATCATTACACAAGCATTGTGTCCAAAGAAAGATATTTTGAGAATCTCGCAAAGTTGATATTCATAATCTCTCAAGAGTGTTATTTAAAATCTCTCAAAGAATATTATTTAGAATCTCTCAAGATATTATTATTAATTTCGCAGAGATATTCAAAACTTCAAAGAATTATAAAGCATCTCATGAGAATGTGATTATTTTACAAGATAAGATAAGCAACTTGGAGAGATTATACTATCGCATGAGTACAAAACACGAAACAGAGGCAACATGAGAATGAAGACACAACTCGCTCATTCGACATTTCTTAAGGATTCTACCCTCATAAATAAAGAAGCAGGCAACTATGGATAACCAAGAAAACATTTTATGTTCTTTATCTTCTCGGCAAGAATCACTTCCAAAGAAGATATTCATCAATGAACAACAAGAATCCTCACCAAAAATGGAATAATAACCGCATGAACCAGAGGCAATACTTATTATACTTCAAGGGTTAATACTTCTTATTCACTTCGCAAAGCTTCGGAACTTCGCAAAAGAATAGAGCATAGCATGAGGCAAAGAACATGGAGCGAGAGTTTCGCATAATGGATACTTCATACTTCTTATATATTTCGAGGATCGAGTACTTCTTATACTTCTTCAAGGATACTTCATACTTCGCATACTTCATACTTCGCATACTTCAAGAGATAATACTTCTTATTCACTTCGCAAAGCTTCGGAACTTCGCAAAAGAATAGAGGCAAGTACGTACTTTTCAAGTCCAGTATTCTTTCGCTCGTTCCTTCAGCAACAAATATCAAAGATACTACAACAACAGATTTTTTCTTAAAGATCGCTCTTCAAGCAATATTCAAGAAAAAAGAGGCAAGATGTAGGATCAGAATATCGCAACAACAACGTACTCGCGATATTGTCATTAGCAACACTGCGAAACCGTCGCAGACTAACATCAAAAATAACGTAACAGACGACACCAAAGAGAAATACGAGAAAAGGTATGAAGAGTGTCTCGAGAGAAGATAGCGAGGACTCGAGAGAGTGTCTCGAGAGAAGGTAGCAAGACTCGAGAGAGTGTCTCGAGAGAAGGTAGCAAGACTCGAGAGAGTGTCTCGAGAGAAGGTAGCGAGAGCCTACGAAATCATTAAAGGGGCCGCGAGAATGTCTCGAGAGAAGGTAGCGAGAGCCTGCGAAATCATTAAAAGGCTCGCGAGAATATGAGCTGTCATCCATTATGTAAACACCTATATAAAGAGGAGAGCAGGAGAGAGAAAAGGGAGGAATAATTTTGGAGAGATAGATTTTTGTAAAAGGGAGAGACACATTTTAGAGAGAGAGAGATATTATTTTTCTTTATCATCTTCTTCCCCAAATAATTAGATCTAGAGCTCTAGAAAATATCCATTAATGGAGATTGTAAATGTAATTCTTGTGTAACCTCAACAATCATAGTGGAGAATCGTGGATGTAGATCACATTGATCGAACCACGTAAAAAATCTTATGTGTCTATTTAAATTTCTAGCACTTATATTTGGAATTTAGATAATTAATAAGATTTAGATCTACAAAATATAGTGAGGGGTGTAGTGTGGGATTTTCTGCTACTACATATAGAGAGTACAGCCCAAAACACAATAGAGAATGATGTTGTCATTTGTGATGAGATGAATGAATTTAGTGGAGATAACAATTTATACTGGAAAGCCATACTACAATGATGCGGTTAAACAATATTTCCCCTACAACAATGTCTAATATAAAATTGATGATAGGTATGATGCAAACATCATTTTACCTAACAATGATCCTCATTCTGTCCATGTGTATTGGGCATTATTTGATGTATATCAATATCCACTAACTCGCACGCATCAGAATTCTCTTGCTTGGGTGAATGTATCCGATCACTGTAACAATGAAAGTAGTTAAATGTAGCTTCAAATATGTATGTAAGGATGAACAAATTTCAATTAATCACAAATAAGTGAAACCATTCTCTATTCAAATGCTGATACTATAACTCCAGGGATGTAGGGTTCATTAGACTTGGCTTTGGATGAAAAATATTCAAATAATTTGAGCAAAACCTAAAATGCAGAACATGGAGAGAGCCAAAATGAAAATCTCTAAGAAAACTTAATAAAGAACAATGAGGATTTCTAACACCAAAGTTTAGCTCGTTCAAAGTAAGAAAACCTAAAATCACAGTTAACAAAATGATAAGCAAAATGAAGCTGTTATTTCTAATCGAACCAATTTAGTATGAAGAGATTAATACAATGGAAAATGGGGTTTTAAACGAAGTGTGAGTAATAATGATGTAATTATATCAAACCCAAATTGTCAATTTGGGGGAAAATTCAATAAACCCAGAATCAAGAATTAAACTACTAAATCAAAACTAACAAAATCTTACCAATAGCATACGAACGATTGCATCTTCATATTGTAACTGTGAGTGTTTATTTTGAACCCTAGAAATTGGATTTGTTAAATAAGGAGTTTGGGATTTTAGAAAAGAAACGACCTAAGAGAAAGAAGAGAAGAATCGATTTGAATCCACCTAATTGTTGCTCTCCGCCATTAATGGTTAGAAACACAGTTGAAGTTTCAGTTTTAGTTGTTGAGAAGATCGAGAGAGATGAGCGAGAAGAAGAGCGGTCGAACTGAAAGAAACGGAGAGCTGATGTTCGTATATGAGTTCTTTTGATTTAGTTGCAGGGATGGATTTCATAAATTTCTATTGATTGATTTAGTCTGTTGATTGATTCAGTTGCAGGGATGAATTTTATAAATATTCTGTTGTTTAGAATAGAAAGAGATGAGAAATCTTGCATGCCTAATCGAGGAAGTGAAAAGAAACCAACTCAATCCTTTATCTCTATCATTGATTGTCTGCAAATCGCTTAAAACGAAGGTTGTTTTTCACTTCAGTTGCAGAATTTTACTTAGAAGAGAAAGAGAGCAGAGAAGATAACGACGGCAGAGAAAATTAGAGAAAGAAAAAAAAAAAAAAATGAACGGCTGTGGTTAGAAATGAAGTTAATCCAACGGCTGATTAAAAAAACGTTTTGGTTGAAGTATTCGGTTGGTTTACGAAAAGTACGGCGGTACACGAAAAGTACGGCGGTACACCAAAAAATGGTTAGTGTTATCAAGGAAAGCTTGTTCTCATTAAAAGGGGGGAGATGTCTTTGTCTAGGGTATTTGACTTTACATCGTGAAATCGTTGCCGGTTCTTTAAAGCATCAAGCCAAGGAGCTTATTTTTTTCCGGTTTCCATCAAGTGTTGGCTATAAGAAATAAACGAGGAGGTTTTCTGTAAACACGAAGGGAGGCTCAAGCTCCAAACGGGTAAAGGTAGATCAGCCCGAGAATACACCAAAAAGTGGGCGGGGACTATCCAAAAAAAAAAATAGTACTACTTGGTAATTGTTGTCGACATAGAAGTTGAATAGACCATAGCTACTGGTGCTAAGCAGGATAGTGGGCTGCAGGATCTGCAGCTGTAATAAAGAAAAGACTGTTTTCATGATTACATATTAAAGGGTCGATTGGACTTTGCTCCCCTTGCAGTCGAAAGTTTTTTTTTCATCGGCATCCCATGAAAATCCCCGTCAATGGATTTTCTGGCTTCCCCGTTCCTACGCCACTGAAAATCTTTGGAAGTATGGACAGTAATTGCATATTCAACTTTTTTTTTTTTTAATCGATAAAACAGGGATAATCCTGGAAGTTACAAGAATTTAGGTCTATTACAATGCATATTCTGCAATTTAACCAAAAGAGGGGCAATCGCATTGTCATCCCAATAGTTAAAGACCTGCTGGCTTAAGCATAAAACAGCTAGCTTAACCGGATAAAAGTTCTCTGATCTAGGGATCAAATTAAGAGAGTTTAAAGCTTTAATACATAGATTATAGTTACTATTGTTGCCTTCATGCAACTTTTGTAGATCTTTTTTTGCTGAAATCAGTTTTCCTTTGATAGCTTCGATGACTTTCACGTTGTCACTCTCCAACTGAACTGCTGGGTGCTTTAGTTGGTGTAACCAATGGATCGTCATTGAAGCTGCCTCTTCCTCTACATCTTCTCGTGAGTTGCCTGAGATGTAGTTGCATCGTGCTCCAAAGTATCATCCTGCATAGTTAGATAACATTAGAGCCACTCCTCCATTCAACTGATTAGTACTTACTATTGTAGCTATTGAAAACTTTATTGTTAAACAATCTATCCTGATAGGTCTGATTCTACTTTTCACCAGTACCTCTTCTTCATGTATATTCTTATTTAAAGACCTCCTTACACTACTTATTATGACTGTTATGCTATCCCCTGTCTTAATAGGATCCAATTTTATTTTTTGAAACACCAAATTGCATCTAGCCTTCCATATTCCCCACAAAACTATTGCTAAGAACTCATTCCAAACGAGAATTCCTACATTAGGTTTTTCTGTCCTATCATACCAAATTGCTATCCAACTATGGAAATTCTCATAACCATCTAACAACATGATATCATTTATTCCTAAAGCAATATAAACAGAGTTAGCAAAAGAACAGAACATAAAAAGATGTGATAGAGTTTCTTCCTGTTCACCACACATGGGGCATGTCTTGTTCACATAGGGGAGAATCCTTGCTATTCTCTCATTAAGGGTAGAATCGAGTGGGCACACTTCCAGATGAAAGTCTTTATCTTAGGAGGTATCTTCATGATCCACACACCTTTCCAAAAATTTTGTTGAGTTGCATTCTCAGTGTTACCTTTTCTGATCAGCTTCCCATATAGTGACTTGGTTGTAAACTTCCCATTCTTTTCCAGTTTCCATGCCATATGGTCCGCCGAGTGTTTGTGTATTTTAATCTTTCTCACAATGTCCGCTACCTCATCTTCAAGATACATTTGAAGCCTACCGATATTCCAGGACCAAATTTCTTCATTACGATTCATTAACTCATTTAGATGAGATATCCTCTGAATTTGTGAATTTGGCTCTACCAGCGGCTCTTCTTTCCCCGGGCACCATCTATCCACCCATATCCTTATTGTAGCTCCATTTCCTACCACCCATTCTACATTTTCATCAATTTTTCCAATTTCTCTATTGAGATTTTTCCAGACCCAAGAGGCTTTAGGAGAGCATGTGTTTGTCATATCTATGATATCCGTGTCTGGGTAGTACTTGTGTTTATAGATTTTGGCCCATAGCGAGTTAGGTTCTTTCATCAGTCTCCAGTTTACCTTATCCAACATAACAGAGTTTAAAAGCCGAGTGTTGTGAAACCCATACCTCCCATGATTTTTGGTTTGCACACCCCAATCCACGCCTTCAAAAACACCCTTTTCGCCATTTTCATCCTTCCCCCAAAAGAAATCACGCTGCAGACTTATCAATCATGTTTGTTACTGCCACAGGAACTCTAAAACAGTTCATTTGGTACATAGCCATCGTGGAGGAAGAAGCATGAATAAGTATAGACTTACCTGCTGTCGAGGCAGTTTTACACCTCAAGTCCTGTAACCTAGTCTCAACCCTTTCGCTAATTTTTTCAAAGACTTAACTTTAGATCCGTGGGTGAACAACGGTGAACCTAGGTATTTATCATTAAGGGATATTTTGTCCACTCCTAGAATTCTAGTGACATTATCTATGGTAATCTGATGAGTGTTGGGGCTAAAGAAAATACCGATTTCTCTAGATTGACTAATTGCCCCGAAGCTTTTCTGAAATCTGTTAGGACCTCCAAGATTTTCCTAGCCTCATCACCATTAGCTTTACTAAAGACTAGCAGATCATCTGCAAATAACAAATGGTATATTGGTGGCACATTACACCCCACCTTTATCCCATGAATAAGGTCCTCAGTTTCAACATTAGAGATTGCTCTAGATAGCACTTCCATACACAAAATAAACAGTAAGGGGATAAAGGATACCCCGCCTAATCCCCTCTAGTGGAAACAAATTGCTCACAAGGAACCCCATTAAGTAAGACAACAATTGAAACAAACAATACTCAAGCATTGGTGTACTAATTTGCACCACTTCTCACTAAAACCTAGCTTTTCTATAATCTTATTTAAAAAAACCCACTCAACCCTGTCAAAAGCTTTTGACATGTCAATTTTGATCTCCATTAAGAATTCATTACCTCTCCGAGCTCTCATTGTATGAATGAGTTCATGCGCTATAAACACATTATCCGAGATTTGTCGACCATGTACAAAAGCCGCTTGGTAGGGAGATATGATTTGAGGCAAAAAACTCTTCATTCTATTAGCTAGGATTTTTTAAATGACTTTGTATATGGTGTTGCTTAAGCTAATTGGTCTATAATCACTAGCCGATTGTGGGAATTCAATCTTAGGGATCAGGGATATAAAGGTGACATTAATTTCTTTTAGAATGTGGCCAGTGGTGAAAAAACTTTTAACCATGTTGTAAACATCTATTCCCACAACCTCCCAGTTCATCTGGAAGAACCTTGGCGTGAAACCATCTGGTCCCGGGGCCTTGTCCGGTTCCATGGAAAAAACAGTATTCTTCACCTCCTCTATCTCTGGTGTCCTAGTAAGATTCACATTATCATCCTCAGTGATTTGACTCTGGATGTGATCAAGGTAACTAGAAACAGTATCAGGGTTTGAAGTTGTGGCTACAGACTTGAAATGATTGGTAATAACAACTGAAACTTTCTCCCTTCCCTCTACCCAAACCCCATTACTATCCTTTAAAGTCTCAATCCTATTTATCCTATACCTATTGACTGTTTTCCTATGGAAATAAGCCGTATTCCTATCCCCTAATCTGATGTCTTTTTCACCACTCCTATCCTTCCATAAATTTTCATCTATGCTAACCCAATGCTCCACCTCTTCTTCTAGCTTCCTAATTTCCTCACTTCTGTTACTTAGGTTGATGTCAGTTGTAACTATCATTAGAAGGGTTTTGGCTCTTTTTAGGTTGGTTTTAATATCTCCAAATGAATTCTTGTTCCGGATATTTATGTTATTTTTTGTGTTGCTGAGTCTCTTCACCAGGGTGTAGGCATTGCTTCCATTCACATGGCATTTCTACTTTTATGAGATGATCTCCTTGCATACTGGTTCTTT
Source organism: Papaver armeniacum (assembly GCA_023531295.1). Lineage (NCBI taxonomy): Eukaryota > Viridiplantae > Streptophyta > Magnoliopsida > Ranunculales > Papaveraceae > Papaver > Papaver armeniacum. The sequence goes on from JAJJWW010018965.1 coordinate 38,220, forward strand.
CAGCCAAGTTCCCATCACTCTGAAAGGAAATTTGCCCGGTGTTTTTTGAGGTTTGGTATTGAGCATGATGGGTGAATGGTCAGAGCCCAGTGGCATGAGGTGGGTTATGATTGCTTGTTTATTCTTGTTGTACCAATGCTGGCTTGCCCGAGCGCGGTCCAGCCGAACCTCAGTGAGTTATTCATCTTTTCTCTTGTTAGTCCATGTGAATGGATACCCCCACAAAACCCAAATCATGAAGATTAGCCTCATCCAGTAGATACTTTATTCTATCTCCTCTGCTCCATTAAAAGCTCCCGTTCCCTTCTTCTCATTAGCACTTAAGGTTAAATTTAAATCCCCAATGATCAACCATTCACAATTTAGCACACTGCCATTTTGGGTCATGTAATTCCAGAACACATACTTTTGGCTCCATTCAAAAGGCCCGTACACACATGAGATTATACTTTCCCGGTTTGTAACTGTGTCCGTAACATGATAATTTATCAAGCTTTTGAAATAACATCCCACCCTTAGATTGATTCCTAATTTCCATGCCACTACCAGACCTCCAGCAGCTCCAATAGGGTCAACTAAGAAAAAATTCTTGTAGCCTAAACCTCTGATTATTGGAGTGACAACGGTACCAACATTTTTTGTTTCAGAAATGAATAGTATATCTGGATCGTTAACCTTAACCAGATCAGACAGAGAATTATGAGTCAACGGATTACCTATCCCTTGGCAGTTTCAAGCAATAATTTTCAAGTTTCCGACATAGTGCATGTAATGGTTATTGTGCAGATGAAATTTAAAATCATGAATTCTAGCATTTTTCACCGTGCTACTATCATTTCGAACACAACCAATCATAATATGAATATTATAGCAAACATACTGGTAACCTGAAAGACATGAAATTGGTATTGAAAATACATTTACCTGGAACCCATGATTTGTGATGTTATTGTTGATTCCATCTATAAGCCCATCTCCTCCTCCAGCGTTTTCTCCAGTGCCGGTATGCTGTGGGATGACAGTGTTTCCTCTTATGGTGGTGAAGTTGTTATCAAATTCAGAATTGAGATCGAAAGATGGTTGTACTTGGTTTCTGGGTTTCATAGCAGAAGTTTTCTTCTTAGTTGTTTCGATGCTGAAATTGAGAATGTCTTGTATAATAGGAGATTGTTCCACAACCGTATTTATGTTGTTCCAGCTGGGTCTCTTATTTAGTTCTTCCTGCTCACTTGAAATGTTCTTCCTCTTAGGTCTCGAATTTCCAGTAATTTTCTCTTTCATAATGCTTGGTTTCGGTTTTGGGGTGTAGCTCTTTCTTTGGTTTGTCTTGATAACAGGCTTCTTTAGTGTGGGTTCCTTTGTTTCAATCTGATTTTGGTCAGTGTAATGGGTGTTGATGGGTGGAGTTGATTGGTAAACCATAGGAATGAAAGGTGATTGATTAAGAATCTCTGTGTAGCTTAAATTATTGGTATTCTCAGTTGCTGCCTTTTTCTTTGGGTCTTTACCTTTGCTAGGCAAATCCATATGTTCCAAATTGCCTTTGCTAGGCTGTTGTGTGACCATTCTTTCTCCCTGATGAGAGTGCAAAGCTATCATACCATGTTCTTTCTGTAGTGTAATACCTTTGCTAGGCATCGCACTCACCATGTTACTGCCTTTGCTAGGGTCTATGATTACTCTCCCTCCCTTTAACTGATCATCAATGCTTAGAAATTTTTGGTTACTAATGTAACTACTCTCATTGTAGCACATGTCTTTGCCTTTGCTAGGCATAGATATGACTCTCTCAATCAGTTGATTACCATCAGGCTCCTGCATTATTGCATCCCCCACCGGAAGGGTACCTGCTCCTTTCCCTACCACTTCATTACCTTGAGACGTTGCACCTTTCGGAATACTTTGCAAACCGCTTGTTTCTGGCATGCCTTTGCTAGGCATTGTCGATTGTGGCATCTTGCCTTTGCTAGGCTGATGTGTGGCAACTCCTGACAAACTACCACTATGATTAGGCATAGATTGCTACCTCCCTCCGAATTTTCTCTTATAGTGAGAGCCACTTCTTTTGTCTAGCCCCACCCACTTGTATCCCATTCTTTTGAGTATTATTTATTTTTGCCCCATCCACATAACCAGCTGGATTCACCCATTGTCTCATTCCTTCACAAGGTAACTCAGAATGATCAATTATGCTACACTTGGTACACAAATTGGCTGGCAGTGCATCATACTCAAAATGGACTGTATTTCTTTCTCCTTTCTCTGTCTGTGCTACCATTTTCCATTTAATTTTCTCTTTCAGGTCAACTAGAACTTGTACCATTACATTTTTCTCCAACATATTATTCCCAAATGGTGCATCATGCTTCTGATACTTTCTTCTTAGGAGTCACAACATCTCGTAAGTCCTCTTTCCGAGATATACCGAATGGAACATCAATTGCTTTTAGCCGTAACAACTCCTTGGTAAAACCCAAACTTCCATCACTAGGAATACCTATTTGTGGTATTGGATGTACCACTATTAGATCTCCTTTAACAAACCATGGTTTGAAATCTTTCACTCTATGGAAATCCGACTCATTAGAGAATTTCAGGATAAAGAAATTTTTGACATCATTCTTCTTATAGGGAGAAATCATCCGTGGCTTTGCTAGATTCCAGGCTGCTCTTACGTGATTGATGAATTCCCATTGAGTGACTGTTCTATCTGTTACTATTTTGCCCAACATTGCTAAAGACCAATCAATTTTTTATGTTTCTGATATAACACTTTTCTTCATAATTACCACCTCAGGTTCTTAAATTGGGATGTTTAGTTGTTGTTCAAGCTGATTCGTTAAGTTTACCATTTCCTCCGATGACTCGTTGTTCATATTCCAAACTGAATTTGAAATTATTGTTTGAAAAACTGATAGAGAATAATTAATTTTAGGGTTTATCTTTTCTTCTGCAAATTTTAACCAAAATAAGTATATGAGAGAGATTACTTTCTCGCCTTGTACTATTATAATCATTATCTTCTTTGATTTCGAATACTGCATAGAGATACCAAGGATGGCGGTGATGGTTTTGATTGACAAGCTGGGTATGGCTTGGTGTAGAAAAATCGTGACTTGTTGATTGATTGAGAAATAAACAGGTTGGGGTTGTGTGTTGCGGGTATTGAGCTTCGAGGTAATGATGTTTTCAGATTTGTTTTGATTTGATAAGGGTTAATTGTGACCTTTCCATCTGAGATTTGATAATAACCGTTCATCACAGAAGGGTAATGTGACCCCACAGCTACCGTACTGGAGACAACGTCTTACTTGATCAGACGGGCTTATATCCAAAATCAACAATAACTGTTCAAACCAAGCGGGCCACCTGATACCTGTCAGAAAAAAAGATAAGAAGGGAAATAGTGAGTGAGTTGCTACCGATTCATAGAAAAAATAATAACTGAAATCGGGGAAGGAAACATAGCATCTCCTCTTCAATCGATAAGAACAGTTCATCAACAGTTTGTGAAAATTTTTCCTGCCAGAGCCTTTATAAAGAAACACAATATGTATGAAAGGTTTATTTAGAGGGATAGAAAAGGTAGGTTGCCGGCAAATAAAACTGGGAGGGATTGGTTCTGTGTATTGTTCTGATCGAGATTGTTGTTTTCCGATGTAGGTAATAGTTTCGAAATGGTTGGTCTCCGGGTGACAAACAAGATGCGGGAAGATTTTCTTTGTGAGCGTATCCATTATTATCTTAGTACCCCAACTGATCATTCCTTCTCCTCCGATGTTGGAAAACTTGAAACTCTTGCTTATGACGCTGCTTTGGAGGAATTTCATCAAGCGCTTGGTAAATTCGTTGAAGACGCTGAAAATGATTACTACCCACACCGAGATAGTACTGATAATGGATCTATAAGTGTTGCAGATCCTTCGGAGGCATTTGAGATGATTTCCTTGGGAATCGAAGGTTTTGAAAATCCAGTCGTGGATTCCTTTGTAGATGAAGATGAGAGATCTTTTGTACATGACGTGGAAATTGTTGAAGTGGAAAATTTTGTTGATAATGGTAGTAATGCTGCCAGTGTTATGGGAGTAAATGAAATTGAGCCAGCACCAGAGATAGATGACGATGAAATTGTCTCTGCTGGTGATGTATTTTAGACCGGTTTTGAAATCCATGGTTGTTAACTTGGTTTTTGTCTCCTGTAAGGACATGGAGATCCTTTTGTTCGGTGCCGGAATGTCTTTCATTCTTTTCTTTTGTATATATTGTGATTTCGACTATCCATGTGGTAAATCATTTTACCCATAAACTAGAAACTCAGGGAAATAAGAAACCCCGATGCAGAAAGTTAATCACCCACTCAATACAAAAACAAACAGAGCCAAAGAAACTAAGGCACAAACTTTTCACTAAAATACTAAACAGGAACGATCAATCAGAATCAGTATGGCTGAATCCCTATAACTGAAACACTAGGAATAGAATTGCTCAAACAGAATCTCGAGAACAGAATCACTTAGAACTGAATCACTTGATGATAATCACTTAGATTACGAATCACTTAGAACTGAATCACTTGATGATAATCACTTAGTTGTGGTCCAAACTTTTGCATGGATAAAAGAGGGCCCTAATTATTTTTATTTTTATTTTTTTGAAATTTTGGGAGCAATTATCATGATTGCATATGCAAGCCTGTGTCTTTCGGATCTTGTTTATGCAAGCCTGTGTCTTTCGGATCTTGTTTATGCAAGCCTGTGTCTGTTTATGCAAGCCTGTAACCTTAATACTGATAAACAATCCCTTTTACAATAAAAATTGCAGGGGACAAGATTTGAGTAATACTGATTTTCTTTTAAGACATAATGTAGTGCTTGGCTTTAAGGAGATGACTTGTAACCACTAACCACCACTTAATTGAAAACATGAATATCAATTTATTTCAACAAACAAAAATGGGATAATTGGAGTTTAGTACTCAAATTTTGACCAATACTAGGTTTTGGTCTAACATTTGTCCAACGTTAGGGCTTGGTACCTGGACTGAACGTTGACCCGAATTGAGTGTCTTAATAATTGACTTCTGTCAAGATGTTATTAAATAATTTCAAAAAATGTAAAAAAAATTAAACTACCAAACCAGGTTACAATCATGCCCTTAATTTTATCATCATTTACATCATAACCATACAAGGCCAGGAATCATCTTCTTCACCTTTCTCCAAACCCATCATCACCATCGGTCAATCACCATTTCTGTCTCTCTATCACTACCAGTAAATCTGTCTCTCTATCACTACCAGTAGAACCACCATGTCTATGACCATTTCTGCCGACATGACCTTATACATAGGGATTTTTTTCTTTCTTCATAACGATTTCATAGATATGTTGCCGTAATTATCCCCAGTTGAGCCATCGATTTAGACTACCAATAAATCCGAACGACTACCATTAACAACCATTCCTTGAATCAAACATCCCCATATAATACCAATTAAGCCAACAATCAAAATTAATCAACGAACCCATCTAATTCCCTGCCAATAAAAATCTCTAATCACGATCTCATCTTCATTTGCATCCAGCCAACGATCGAAGAGAACCAACATCAGTTTGAGACTTAGAGTATTAAACCCAATTTGAGACCCAAAGTATTAAACCCAATCTATTCAATTTCTTCACCATCTCTACGCTCCATGAAATCTCCATCTATAATTCTCTGTAGGATTCAATCTTGCACCAACAGATGCTGTAGAAAACGACGGCTGTTCAACAAAGAACAGATTATCCCTTAGCATCGCCATATCCGCCTCCAATGTAACAACGTGGTCTTGATTCATCAAAATTGGGGTATAAATTGGGGTTTTGGTTTTGATTCGATGAAATTGAGATTATGATTTAATCATTAAACTAGGGTTTTGTTCGATTCGCTAAGTAATGGTTTTGTTTGATTCGGAAATTAGGTTGATTGAGATGTTGATTTGAATCACTAAATTAGGGTTTTGTTTGATTCGGTAAATCCGGGTTTTGTTTGATTTAGAAGCTGAGGTTTCGATTTATTGAAATTAAGGTATTCATTTGGGAGAGTAACTGATCCAATAGCTTTGTGACTGAAGAAATCAGGGATGAAGTTAATGGAGATTGCGGCAATTGTGTTCTTGATAGCATTCAGGGAAACTAAATTGATCAAACTTAAATAGAAACAAGTTAGAGTAGAAAGAATAAGAGGAAGCAATACCTAGTACACGAACCTTGGATGGATTCTAACCTCTAATTGACATGTGAGTTGAAAAGAATGAGAGATCCAGAATTGAGGCGGAGGAAGAAGATGAAGATTGAGTTTGGGTATGAAGGCTGAGGAAAAAGAGTTAAGTGTTAGGGTTATTGGTCTTTTGTATGCATCCGAGTCATAGATTATCTGATTTTCTTTTACCGTTGGATCTTAGACCCACCTCAGGGCTAGACTTGTAATCTCAGTATTTTACATATTTTTATTTTACAAAATTAATTAAAAGTTAGGTCATAGAAGTCAACTCTGGTCAAAATCCAGTCTAGGTACCAAGCCCTAACGTTGGACAAATGTTATATCAAAGCCTAGTGTTTGTCAAAACCCAAGTACTAAACTCCAATTATCCTAACAAAAATTCTGCTTAGTTGCATCTTTCAGGCGCAGTGACCAAAAAGTTCCAACAAACAGTCATGACTAATGTTATCTTTTTGACTTATTGGTTTCAGTAGAGCGTTGGCATTTCAACAGGGGCTTGTTACTATAACCAGAAAAGATGTACAAACCGTCAAAAAAAACCGCAAAAGAAAAAAACCGTCATAAAGTTCTCACAAATGTCTGTCTGGTCTCCTTGCTGTCCTCCGCGGGCCCATGGGATCCACACAAAAAAACCGCAAAACAAATCTGGAATGCGGTTTTCGTGTGGTTTGTGAGAGCGGTCTGTGCAGAACACAGTAATACAACATACACTCAACTTGCATTTCCCATAAACAGTAATACAATCACCTTAACCGAAGGAACTTTGTGGGCCATTTTCTGTGTCTAAGCAGAAATGCTAAGGATCACATTTATCAATTGTTCCACTAGATGAGTATAGGGTTCTGCAAATGAGTTCCTCAAATCCGCACTCGAACTTTTGGGCGGGTCATATTTGCTGGTGTCGTGGAATTGACATCTAACTGGTGCCATGGAATTGACATCTAACTTTGGTTTATCCTTGATGGATTTCTTTGACTCTGGGGTTTTGTTGAGGCGCCTGGCTGATCGTGGACCAAGACCTGTTAATGAACATTATAAACAAGAGTCTTGAGCATAGAAAGATGAAACGTAATAGCATGTACGAATTACCTTTGAAACCAGTCTCAAATGCTTACCTACTTTCAATCCAATCTGAATAGGTTACTTAATTTACAACAAGTAGATCGCTGATGTATGTGTGTATAAAAGATTTAACTCTTTTAGTCAAGATCAAATTCTTCTGAAATATACTAAAATATGGTAAGAAGACCAACGAAGCATTCTTGTTGTCTTATCAGCGCAATAAGATGATAATATCCAACTTACGTCTGGGAATTCATCAATTCCCAGCTATCACTACGAAATATCTATTTTACGGTTTGGAATTCATGAATTCTCGGCAGTATTTTGTTGCTTACGACTAGGAATTTACCCCTTCCCAACCGTAGGTAGTTCAGAAACTAAAAATTGAATCTTAATTCGTTAAATCGAAGTTGGTTAATCAATCAAAAGCAAGATTTAAATGATGGGTTCTTCGAATCTTACCTAATAGAAGTCATTGCTGGTGGACTAACTGATGTTTGAAATTCTTGATTGATCAATTCTTTATTTCGTTATTGGGTTCATCATCATGATCACCGATGAAGAATAGGAGAAGAACAAGAAATTTAGGTTTTGTTTTTTTTATTTTGAATAATAATTAAATTTAGTTTTAGTTATGGAGGAAAGACAACTTGGACATTTGATGTGGAGTAGGTGTCTCTTAGGCCTATTCCTATGAACATGCCAAAACAAGCTGTTTGGCATACCAGATGGCATGGCAAACTAATTGTGCCACGGAGCGACCGAGATTCTAGCGAGCGATATTGACTATGACTCTAGCGCCAACGACTAGTTCGTTATCGCTATAACTAGGTAATTTTCAAATTCAGAACTTACCCCAAAAAAATTTACACAATTTTTTTCTCTAATTCCCTCTTTCTCTTTCTCTTTCTCAATCTAAATTTCTTTATTTCTCTCTTTCTCAATCTAATTTATTTTTTTTCGATTTTTCCCAAATGGCACAATTTCAAACCCAACTTGATTCGGAAACACAACTTGATTTTTCTGGAGTAGTGCTTGAAGGTGTCGTTAAGAATATATGCGATAGTTATAAAGAAATAGGTAAGTAGCAAAGAAGTCTTCAAGTTTTGGATATTAACCAAGTCAAAACCGCAACTAAGAAAAGGCAAAGAAAAGTTCAAGGCAAGGAAAATCAAGAGGCAAAACAAATTTGAAGCTAAACAAAGGAAACTCCGTTCATGAGCGCTTTGAAGTTTGGTGAAATGAAGAAGATTAACAAGATGAAAAACATTGTTCCAAATTTTTATTTTTAAAGCTTATATTTCAAATTATTATTGTCTAGTTTTATGTCTTGTAAAATGACTATTAATGATTATATCGAAGTTTAATGAATTTGAAAATTTGACGAGTATTGTTGAAAATTAAGCTTAATTCTATTCTTAATCGAATCTTACATTTTAATTAGAGATACATTTGATAGTTTAAACAAATATTAAAACTTAATGCTTAGACAATTAAGAAATTAAAACATAAGAACTTAAGTGGACAATTGAGAAATTAAAACATAAATATTGGACAATATTTTAAAATCTCAAAACAACTTCCAAATTGGAAGTCTTTTTCGTAGATACGACGATATTCCGCACGACGCCTTTGTTGAAGTTCCATCATGTTTCACCATCCCTCAAATTTGGACCTTCTTGCTGAAGTAAAACAACATACCTAGTAACTTCTTGATTGATTGTAGTGAAGCGTTGAATCAACTCTGAAACATCACGATTGTTGAGGTTCATTGTTTGTTCTTGAAATTTCCCAAAAATCCTTTGCCAAAATGTTTGGGGATGTAATGCATCTTCAAATAAAGTCTCAGTAAAAGAAATATAATTCCTGCAAATACATTCAACTTCCACAGTAGTGAATTTTGGTTTTCGACTAATTTGACTTCTCCTAATTTCACTTTGCATATTGGCACGATGAACAACTCTTTGATTTTCGGCAGCATGTTCGTTTGCTACGAACTCAGCTATGTTCATATTATCAGCCATGCTCTCTGAGGAATTGGAAGAGTGATGAAAAGAATTGGAGATTGAGAAATTCTAGAGAGATTTAGAAATTCTGGTGTGAGTTGAAATGAGTTTGAAATTTGGTATTTATAGAAGGGAAAAATAGTAGTCGTTAGATGAAGAAATGATGGGCGATGATCAAGTCAGCGAGCGATGCAATGACTAGCGCTGACGCCTGAATGACCAGCGAGCGATATTATGACCATCGAGCAATGGACACTCTATCACTCGCTGGAAAGTCTGTCGTGTATGCCTATATGTTATAATTGACATATAGGCTTATACGTTTGGCAATTTGGCATACCCATAGTGAGTGCATATATGGCAAAATGTGATGTTTGGCATGTGCATAGGAATAGGCCTAAAGAAGTAGAAACTATCAAATAGTCCTAGTATTGAATAAGTGTGTCTGCTTGGTCCTATTGACTTGGTCTAATTGCTCTAATTTCCTTTAAAAAACGTACTTTAGTTTAGGCAAAAAATTATTGTTTGGCCCTAGGGTGAGCATTACCCATGCGGAATGACGTTATCATCTTTTAAACACTGTCTTTTTCTCTCTCTTCATAAAAATAAAAATAAAAAAATTAAAAGTTGAATGTGCTTTAAACCATAAGTCAAAAATAATCTCTCGACAAGATCTATCCAATGAGTACCGTTGTTATTACATTTCGAAGCGTTTTACGTTAACATTTAGCTAAAAATCAACTACAAAATGAGCTACCATACGAATTCCATCTATAAAATGAACTACTTGAATGAACTACTATACTAGCTAGTTTATTCTATAAAGTGAACTGCTTGAATGGACTATCATATGAGTTTATTCTATAAAGTGAACTGTTTGAATGGACTATTATATAACATTTTACAAAATGAGCTACCATAAAAAACAATCGAAGAAACGTACTACTATTACGAGTTCATTCTCCCATATGAACTACCATCAGGAGTTCATTCTACAATATGAACTACCATAATGAACACCTATTACGAGTTCATTCTACAATATGAACTACCACAATTAACTATCACACGAGTTCATTTTACAAAATGAATTACTATTCCTACGATATGAACTACCATTATGAGTTCATTATACTATTCGAACACATATCACGAGTTCATTCTACAATATAAACTACTTTACGAGTTCATTCAACAAAATAAACTATTAGAGTTAACTATCATATTCGAGTTCATTCTACAAAATGAACAACTAGAATTAGAATGAACTACCATACTCTAAAATAGTGGTCATTCTTGGATATAAACTACCATTATACCGAATTTTTTTAAGTTTTGAAACATAAAACATAGCACGATGGGTTCTAGTTGTGTAAGTCTCATCGAGACCTTTACGAATATATAACGTTTATTAATTTGACTTATATTTTGGGTGATTTTTTTTTTTTTTTTTGTTTTGTTTTGTCTATGTTAAGAAGAAATAAAAATTAGTTTAGAGAAGAGAGAGATAAAAAATAAAGAAGAAAATACTAAAATTACATCACGTGAATAAGTGAGAGAAAATAAGGACTAAACCGAACCCCCTCTTATAGGTGGCCAAACTCACCTGGAACCGCCTAAAATATGAACAAACTAAAATTCCTCCCTTAAAGAATCCTTTTGCAGCCCTTAAAGTATTTTCATGTAGCCCGATAATACGGTTCTAATTTTAAATGCCACAGAAGTCTGAGTGCTAAAAATGATAATTGTTTGCATTTGTTGTTAAACCAAAAAAATGCAGTTTGATGTCATTGTATCCCTTATCAACGATGTATATAATATATCTGGACCCCCAACAAGGAATTTGTTACAATATTTTTTTTTCTTCCCCTCTCTGTTCGATTTAAAATAATTGAAACCAGAAATAACCAAAGAATTTCTCTTCTTCACCACCCCTACCGCAAAAAAAAATAATTTTTAGGTGTTAGAGCATTGCTCGGTCGAACTCACAAGTGTTGCTATCTCAAGCTTGTTGTCAAATTTAGTTGTCAAAACTATATCTTGATTTCCAGTCTACAATTAGTTAAGTCTCAGATTAGGATAAAAGATATAGTTGAGAAACGGACATCACGGCAGTTATCATTGCGTTCTACCGATTAAAGGCGAAGATCAACTGAAGCTTTTGGAGAACTTCATCGAATACTGAACCACCTATTTCTCAAGTTATATTCACTTTTCAATCTTTGAGACTTTGTCGCGTAACTAATTAGACTATCGTAAGCATATCAAGAATTCCGATTCAAGATTCTTCTTGTAATTAGTCATCGAAATATGACTAAGCCATTTCATACTTGATGAATTTCGGTTAAGAACAATTTATTGTTTGCAATCAAAATCATGATTCAAGATTATCATACAAAAATGGCCTGGAACAGTGATATGTGTCATTGATGTTATTCGGGAATGTTTCGAATCGATTTAGAGAAATATAGAACTATTATAAATTCAGATATAAGACAGTGTACATATTAGTCTTACAAACTGGGAAAACTGTTTTAAGTCTGAAGCCATAATGCATGTACTCAGTACACGAAACAGAGTAGCTATATGTCGAAAACAGATGTTTGGTATGCATATTAGTATGCACACCTTTAAAAGTCTGTGAACTCGTGAATCCAGATCGGAATGCAAACTATTATACGTACTAAAAAGGAACTTTCCGGAACCGGTTTGGTATCCATACCGGTACACGTACGTACCAGAAAAGTTCCGTGGACTCTGGAACTTGGTTATGTTTAACACATTTTTAATATAAATTAAGCAATTTGAAATATGACTTATAATACAAACTTTAGTATCAAATCAAAGTTACCCATTATTTATGTCTTTGCTGATTGTATTAAAACGACCCGATAACCCCAAAACATCACATTTTTTTCGGATTCCCAGTTTCATGATTAAACCGTTTAAAAATATTCACTCAAATCGTGTTTTGTTGTTGTTGAACACCATTGATAGGATCAAGCGTAAATGTTAGATAACCTATGGAAACAACCTTATCTTCATCTATACCATATTTTTGTTGATGTATATTGTGTTTGTGACAAACCTGTAAATTTTTTTGGAATTTTTGCATCAGTATAACACCATGAGTTTGAAAGAGATTTGTTCAATATGATGGGTGTAGAAGGTGTGACTTTAGTGTTGTATTTGTAGAGAATGAAAGTTTGGCTGTACTACAAGTTGTTTTATGGGCAAGGGAGAAAGGAAAAGACAAAGTATGTCTTATTAATGATGCAAAACTAGTCTTACATTACCTAAATAGTAATAATAACTAGATATGTTGGTTTAAAAACTCTATTCTAGATGATTGCAAGTCGTCTTAAATTATTTTTCTTTTCTTAGCATTGAATTTCTGAAGAAAAAAAACTTTACAAAAATGCTCGATGTGGTAGAACTTATTGTGAGGGTATCAAATTCCATTTAGGACAAAGCAGCGCATATATAGGATTTGATATCTTCCTGGTAACATGATACCCCATAACCCCTATTAGTAGCCATACAAAAACCGAGTGAATCATTCGATTGGTTGATGAGTCATTAATAGGGAGACTTGGCTTGTAAGTTGATGAATGGTGCTAAACACACCAAAGAAAAGGACCGAAAAATGCACTCCGGGGAAATCCGACGATTCTGGTGTGCCTCTCAACATTAGGATAGGGAGTGGGGCAGGATTGGGCCCCACCCTCCCTCTCACACGGTGCTCAGCTCGGTCTTCTTCTTTGGTGGATCCATCATTTTCGTAAGTTGATAATGTCGGGAAACCGAGGTTACGTTCATCTCGAACCGGCATGCTTCCATAGAAGTCAATTCCATGAAACATCCTATTTTAGATAACGAGCTCGAATCCTCCACTTACATCTTTAGATTAGCATGATCGGATAATACTAGCACAAATATATAATCAATAGATAATAGGCAATCACACACGACACAAAGATTACGTGGTTCACCTTTGTAGGCTACATCCACGACCAAAACCACCCCGAGAATCTTCATTATCATAACAAGTTATTACATCGACACACATCACATAATTAACTAGTTATATAACCCACTAGCGCTAAACGTTAAAAACAACAAGACATATTACGAAGAGTTTACCTCTTCCTTTGTTCTTCTTCTTCCATAAACTTCCACCGCCATGGTTGCTTTGACTTTAGACAAGAACACGAAGAAAATCATGAATTCTAGCTTCTCCCATACGAACTCTAGAAACCCTAGATTTCTCCCATTCCCGTTCTCACTACAAGTCTCTCTTCTCACATAGATTTGTCACATCACCAACCATTGTAGGACACAACGGTTGTAACCCAAATACTCTCATAAAGAGAGGACTGTCCAAGAGAATTAACCAAGAGAATGATTTCTACTCACAGTATAAGCCCTCTTATATAGTAGACAAATCCTTGCTCCCCAAGTCTTAGAGAAATTCTAAGAATAGTCTCACACCTTAATTAGGAAACCCTAAACTTGGAAAAAACTCCTCCAAACCGTCATACAAGTTTCCTAATCCAAATAAACCTTGTAGACATTCCAAACCCAAAGCTGCCCTTTAGCCACGGTTTTGACAACATTAGATCACTGCTTCAAAAACTGTCACTTAAAGTCCAATTTCACCCATATAGTTTTGTATACAGAACAAAACCCCAACAAATAAATGAATGAGATCATTGATATGCAAAAGCAGAGTCACATCCGGACATCGAGAAGATGCACACATACCCTGTAATACTATCCAAGCAATAATATTTATATACTAATAAAATTCAAAATCTGTTTTACCAAAGTGCCAGATGTTTTAAAACTTATTGGGAAGGTATTAAATTCCATATAAAACAAAGCAGCTCCAATATAAGATTTGGTACCTTTCCCGGTAATCTGATACCCATTATAAGTCATACAAAAAGAGAGTGAATCATTGATTTAGATGGTTGATGAGTCATTAAAAGGGCGACATTGGAGTGTAAATTGATAAATAAATGAGATCATTGAGGTGAAAAAATAAAAAAAACAGTCACATCCGGACATCGAGAACATTGCACGCATACACCATAATACTATCCAGACGATAATATTTGTATACTAATACAATTCAAGATCTGTTTTCCGGAAAGAGGTGGAAACTGTTGAGAGGTTGAGTCGCAGAGTAGACAGGGCAAAGCATCTTCCGATTAAAAATAGGCAAATATTTTGGTAGTGATTACTACGTTACACTTGTTTGTGCATTTGCGGAAAAGACTTGCGTTTTACTGAACAGACCACCATAGATTACTCTAACAAAAAAAAGGATAAGATGTCTCCATCTCTCAATATCACTCTGTAAGCAGTTGGATGATTGATTTTCATCGAATATAAATTATCTTTTGTGACGTGCGAAATGTACAAAAGTATCTCATTTTTCATTCGCTAAAATTGCGCGCCTATACTTTCATGCTTATCGTCGTGTGAGTCTGTGACTCATCGTCTGAGTCATTCATTTGTCGACAGGTCAAAAGTGTTTAATTAAATTAAATTGAACTGTTGCTAATGAACTGAAAAGTGTTTAATTCACATTCCTTATTAACCAAACTACGGTTAAAAAATAGAATTAATTAATCAAACCCCCCAGTCAAAACAGTCAATGTTTGTCTGACTTCTAAAAACAATCTAGAAACCGGGAGTACGGTAATTAAGCACATATGAATGTACATAATCATACCATTGGATTTCCAATTTAATAGTGTATTTGTACTTTCAATATATTTATTTTCCCCCGATCTCCTCTTTTTCGTCGTCTTCTTCCCCAAAATCTTTACTGCAATTTTTTTTTCACTCTGCTCATCTTTTCCCCCCTAAATTATCTCTCTAGGATTCCTTTGTTAAAAACCCTACATTTTTTAATTTAATTAAATTAAAGTTATCTTTTCGATATCCTACAAAAACCCACGATCCCCTTTCCTCCTCCCTTTGTCACTCTTCTTCCTCATGAGAAAAAACACCTAACAAATTTCAATATCTGGGTCTATCTTTCTGTGTTTGTATTGTATCTCTGAAAATTCACCATGTTTTCTACACCATATGTATTGTTCTTTGCTCTGTTACTTTCGGTGCCATTGATATTTCTTCTGGCACCTAAAATTCTCCCACCAAAACATCAACCAATTTCTCTTCCTGATGAACTTGATGATCTTGCTTTATTTCGAAGAGCATCTCTTGCATCCATGAATCATCCACAATCAAAATCATCAATTTCACATCTGGGTACAACAAATCCACCACCAAAAATCGCTTTTCTGTTTTTGACAAATTCTGACCTAATTTTTGCTCCTCTTTGGGAAAAATTCTTCAAAGAGAATGAAAAATTGTATAATATTTATATCCACGCAGATCCATCAATCAAAATAACACCTCCTGGTGGTGTATTTAATGGAAGATTTATAGCAGGTAAGAAAACTAAACGTGCATCTCCAACTTTGATTTCTGCTGCTAGAAGGCTTTTAGCAACTGCTCTTCTCGATGATCAATCGAATACGTTTTTTGCTCTGGTTTCTCAACACTGTATTCCTCTCCACTCATTTCGATTTGTTTATCACTCGTTATTTGCATCACCTCATACCGAGTCATCTTCAAAATCTTTATCAACTGAGTCATGGGTAACTCGTTGGAATCGTCGTGGTCAAGTTAGATATAGTAGTTTTATTGAAATTCTCGGTGAAGAACCAACTCTACAGGATAGATACACAGCAAGAGGTGAAAATGTAATGATGCCTGAAGTATCATTTGATGATTTCCGTGTTGGATCACAGTTTTTTATACTAACTCGTCGTCATTCATTGCTTGTAATTCGAGATCGAAGGTTATGGAGGAAATTCAGATTACCTTGTTTAAACAAAGAATCTTGTTACCCAGAAGAACATTATTTTCCTACTTTGTTGTCCATGGAAGATCCAAAAGGTTGTACTCATTTTACACTAACTAATGTAAATTGGACTGGTAGTACTGGTGGTCATCCTCATGAATACAAACCTGGGGAAATCAGTGCTGAACTTGTTTACAGACTTAGGGTTTCAAATTCAACTTACTCTTATCTGTTTGCAAGGAAATTCAATGCTGATACTTTGAATCCGTTAATGGAGATTGCTGATACCGTCATTTTCAGAGACTGAAAAATTCTCAGTAATCAGGTAACAATTCTTTTCTCATACATCCATTTTTCCTTCTCAGATTTAGGATTTGTTTTCAAAAATCTGTGTGAACTCAACCTGTTTGACTCAATCTCAAATCACCGAGTTAACTCGTTTGGGGAGTACAGGATTGGAAAATGGGAATCTAGATTCTAGAATGTGAAACCGTTAAAACGATTTTTTGTTTACCATAAATGTCGGTTTTGAATTAATGGTTCTTGTCTAGTCAAAAATATAATCCTGGTTTTGAGGATTCTGACTGTCTATAAATACGCATTTAGAGCGACTGCAGTGGGCGACTAAACCCATTTATTTGGTCTCTGAACCAGGCGTAGCGGGACGGACCATCGACCAAATACCAGACTAAATGAACAGTGGGCGATTATATTTGGTCGGGACCAAAGACTAAACCCAAATATAGTCGAGCGGTGATATAGTTTACGCCCCAAAACCAGGCGGTGATATAGTTTACGCCCCGCACCCGGCGTGGATATAGTGTACGCCCCACACCAGGCGGTGATATAGTTTACGCCCCACATTTTTTTTTTTTTTTTTTTTTGTTCCAGGCGAACATTATATGTGATCCTGGTGTGGGGCGAACATTATATGTGATCCCCACACCAGGCGGACATTATATGTTCGCCCCATATTTTTTTTTTTTTTTTTTTTTTTTTTTTTTTTTTAGTCGGGCGGGATAAAGTTTACGCCCCACACCAGGCGAACTTATACTCCCCGCTCGACTAAATTTACTCGCCACCCACTGCGTCACACGACGGACCAAACTAAAATTTGGTCTTTTTTTTTGGTCTTTGATCTTTGGGTTTAGTCGCACCACTGCAGTCGCTCTTAGAGCCACAATCTATCTACATTACCTGGTCCTGAACCATATTTTTCATTATGAATGCCGCCGATCTTTCATTTACAGCCTGTAATTGATGTTTGCTGTACCATTTATGGACTTGCCAACAGTTTTGAATGTTGCATCACTGACATGTCCTTTTTAGTGAATTATTGTTTGCACATCACGTCCAATTTAGCGGGAAAATATGCACTTCTGTTAGTCAACGTTATTTTCTTTTAGCTTCTGTTAGTTTCCGATCTTAGAAGGTAACCTATCTGGGGGCAACGTGGTCTTTTTGTATGAGTTTTAGTTGTCGGTGGATTAATTTTGACACAAAATTTATGGTTAAAGTCAACATCGAGGATTTTCTTTGGTAGATTTGTAGTACAGATTTCATTGATTTTTTTTGCGGTTGAAAAAATTGTTGTTGGGTGATATTTTTTCATAAATCTGACGTACTGGGTGACATGTCTATTTTTGCAGAAACGTGAGTATCTACTGGGGGTGTCAAGAAGTGTGGGAGTGAGTTGACTCAGTGAGTGAGCTAGAGCCAACGAGTTTGAGGCTGTATTGTAAAATGAATTGGGCAACTTGGAAATCCGGGTAAAAAATAAGGATCTACTCGATCCTGCTGGGATGTTTTTTCTCTCGCAAAGCAAGAGAAGAACGAATGAAGCATCTTAAAAACATGAAGAAGGTCGAATCCCAGGCCCAGAACCAGACCCAAATAGCAGCCCAACTTGAGCCAAGTTCAAGTCAGGTTTTCTTTTTTATATTTTTAGCAAGGAAATGAAAACAAATCAAAAAAAAAAAGAAAAAAGGAGGAGGTTTATGTTTAAAATTGTCTGTGGTTTTTGTATATATATGTTTGAATGGAATCGTTGTTGGTCAGTTTAAGTCAAACTGTTCTTTTTTTAAGGTTAAGGGAATGGGAAACAAAAGTGAATGGTTTGGGACTATTGAAAAGAGAAAAGGTGGAAGGAATCAGCCCCATCAATGCTTTACTTGCAACTCTTTGAATGCCTCTTTTTGTTTTTGTAGAGTGTTGAGAAGAACATTTGAAGAAAGATGTATCTCTCAAAGGAAAATGTAAACCAAATATTCTCTCTAGAGTAATCTTTCTTTTGTCTCTACTGCCTCTTTTTTTAAAGCTTTCGTTGATTGCTTCAGACTCTGCTAGCATCTTATTCCTTCCTTTCCTTTCTTCTTCTTCGCAGGCCTCTTTATGGTTCCTAAGATTTTGTTGTTATTATTATACAATTACTAACGTGATTGCTAGTGGCTTTCTAGTTATAGTGTATGGTTAGTTTGTTAGCAACTCGCGGTATCACAACTATAGGTAAAAATTTGATATTCCCGCCAACAATTTTGTCCGACAGGTGAGAGCATCTTCCCGCCAAAAAAGGTGCACGGTGCAGCAGCGTCTTCCGCGTCATGGAGACTATTAATGTACTGCCCATATTATTGGAGTAAAGTTAAATTTGCAGATCTCGTAGCACCACGAGATTCAAATCTAGGGATCCGATTATCCAAAAATGAGTAGTAAGAAGAATTATTCTTTCTTGCAAATTGGGAGCAGGGAGGGACCATGATTGATGGTGATTGATACTGTATTTCTTAGACTCCAAAACTATCCAAGCTAGTCGGTCCCTCGTCACAATACTTTACACGCGTTAACTCTATCCGATAAGATTATACTGAAATTGTTGCGGCATGCCTCCCGGATTGTGCTATCGTGTTCGTCTTCATTACACGTACACAATATCGTATTTTGCTAGTAGTTGAGTTAGTAAACAGTGTATAAAAGAAACAAGTAGGATCCATCTTCAACAACTAATTAAATCCTAGCTAATCTAGTTTTGAGGGTTTATGATTGCAAAATTCGTGCCCACCAAAACTCAATGATCAGAAACGTGTGGGTCCAAACTCTCTTTCGGAACAAGACACCATCATTTTTCAACAAAGTTTGATTTCATAATCATCTCAACCATTTCATTATGATGACTCGAGGCCGATGCTAATGGTCTAGAATTCTTGTCAAGGATACTTTTCTTACAAACAAGGGACCCGTCGTCCATCCTACTCCTTTCCAAATTGGTTAGTTGCTAACAAACGACATGATGAAATTTATGCTTTTGTTTTCGGTTCGACAAGTGAACGGCAAGAAGTTGAAAATACCATTACCATACATATTTTTGTTTTCTTTTATCTTTATCATTCTTTATTAAAGAAAAATTTGATGCAACCATTGTTTAAGTGTATAAAGTATAAACTAGTCATGGAAGATGGAACCGACGGAGAATGTGATGCGACTTGGAGAGAAATCTCTTTTCCGGATAGCCAAACATTCTATAGGGATGAAATCCAATCCATGTATTAGGTACTAAGATTATGTATTTTGAACTAATCCTTTGGATTCAAGCTTAAAACACGCAGAAATTTGTTACTACAACATAATTTATATGATTCATTTTTAAAAATGTTTGGAAACATGCCAAGATAATGTTATTCTCACTTAATCCATGTAACTTATTTATGAAAATGCTTGAAAAGACACGAGATCATGTTTTTTTATTTTATTATTATCTGTTTTAAAGGTATAAAATGTATATGAGAAACGAAAGAAATATCCATATAGCAAGGTCGAACTAGGAAAACCAACAAAAACATGAAATGTTGGAGAAAATAGAGAAGAAGACACAAAGTAGAGGGAGAGAAGGGAGAATTCTCATTAGTTGTATATGGAATACAGAGTTCAAGTCTCTATTTAGATAGATAGAGGACTTGGTGCCCAAGGTAGGTAAACCCTAATTTTAGACACAAAGGGCATCTTAGTAATTAAACTTTAGGTTTATAACACTCCCCCTGATGACCATTGTGTCTACGTCATTACAAATATACCAGGAAAACTCAAAAGAGAAAAACCTGAAATTGCATAAACACGTAAAGACTTGAAACAGTGTTGGACACGCAAATGTTGCCTCATTAAAACCTTGACAAGGAAAACGCAGTGGGACAAAACCTGGACGAAGGAAAAAGAGTACAACTCGATAAAGTCCATTGAATGCACCTTAATTTGATGATGGCGCTCCCCCTGATGAGTACTTCAGTAAATTCTTGGCTTGCAAATCTTTGAGTCGAGACTTCCCAATTTTGCTGAAAGAATTTCTTGAATGTAGAAGATATTTGTTCTGATGAAGTCTTCTTTTGTGTTAGTCTTTTAATAATAGTGTATTCGAATCTTCAAGCTTCTCCAAATGCATTGAGAACTTGTGTCTTGGTTTGCTATCTTCGGGGATGATTTGCATATGTAGTTGATGTAGTTTCTTCATCAAGGTGTCAATATGTAGTTATAGTACCAAAGGTGAACAAAATTTGTGATCATACCTTATATGGATCAGAATGATATCCAAATTCATAGGAGATGTTTATGTTGATGTGGTCTAACAAAATGATCTAGTTAATGGTGGGAAACCACCAAATAACCGAAATCGATACAACTACCTTGGATGGCCACCATGTTGAATTAAATTGCCTCACTAAAACCTCGCCAGTAAAACCTAATGGGAAAAAACTTGGACAAAGGAAAAAAAAAATTTGAAATAAAAAAATAAAATAAAATGTCATGTTGCCTCGTTAAAACCTTGTCAGGAAAACCACATGGGACAAAAACTGAAACGAAGGAAAAAGAGTACAACTTTTGAAGATTTATGGATGCTAACTCAACTATATGAGTATTACAGAAAATGAGCATCAAAATCATAACTCTAGTCTATCTCAAACACGAGTTTAAGCTAGCATAATTCTAACTGCAGATTTAAGAAAGGAAAGAAAAAAGAATTTATGCTGCTAAAGCGTGGATTTTTGTGTTTTTAAGGACTCCTCAAGAGACCTACAAAGCTGATATCATCAAATAATTAATCCGGATTCTTGGTTTTGTACCAAATTTCTAAAAACACATAGAGGATTGTTCAACATGACATAATCAAGCCAGGTGGCTGCCTGAATATGTTCCTAACCACATTTCTTGTGTTAATGCAATATGAGTCCTTCAAGGACTACCACGCCAAAAGCATCATACATGGAGAACAAAAATGTATTGAATCAATCCTTGGGTCTGAGAAAAAATAGAACCCTCAAATCGTTTTTACAACGAACATATTTCTCCTATAACGCGTTATGACTACACCAACCTGTAAGTAATAGGCTTGGCAATGTTAAGGTGTTAAGTCTTGGACCCAAAATTACGTTAATCGAGAAATTATAATAATCCAATCTAATATGGATTACATGCCAACCAATCACTTATATCGATAATCCTCTGCAGAGGTCGGGGTTCACAACCACCATCATTTATTATTTCCAAAGCTAATATAAACGAATATTCGACAATTTACAACGTACTACGGTCCCACATAATTCCCAAATGTATGCATACTTTGAAAAAAATCAAAATTTACTGGTACCAGTGCACACGGGCGTTATAATCTCCTATTATTTAAATGAGGAGATATGAATTTTGAGAATATGAATCGTATTTCAGTACACTCAATTGGAGCACTACCAGTAGCCTCAGATGAAATACTACTTAATTTGTTAGATGTGATCGGATTTTCCTTTTAAAGGAAAAAGCTTATATAAAAGCAAATGAGACATTTCACGCCAATAGTATAATGACAGCCTTTATCGATTTAATCATGATGGGAGGAGTAATTGATATAACATTTAAGTTAATTAAAACAAACTTCTAATAGTGTATACTCTCCCCCTGATTATGGCGAAAATATTTAATCTCATAAAAGAAAAATAATCGTAAAGTATTATCCGATTAATTCGAGGACATATACTCATAACAGTTTCTAGATTTTAAACAACACCAGATTGGACTGTAGATAATGACCATAAAAGCAGTTAAAATTTTCTTAAAAAAATTTATTAAAATTGCAGTCTACTTGACGTACAAAGTTAACATCAACCAAGAATTTTATTGGCTGCAACCAAAAACATATAAAATATGATATAAATCTCCATATAATTTCGTGAACTCTAATATAGCCCGTTTGGATACAGAAGTAGAAGCAAGAAGTGCTTCTGTGAGAAGCAGAAGTACTTATGAGAAGACAAAAGGAAAAAAAGTTTGTTTGGCAAAACCCTTACTTATAAGCTAAAAAGCCATTAAGTAAGTTTGGCAAACGAAATCCGATAATTTCATGGTTACCTTTTCAGCAGACCTTCGATGATCACAAAATCAAAATACAGATGCTTCGATTCAGCTAAAACACACAAAATCACGGATTTTTGTATAACAAATTGATCATTTAAATTAACTTAAAAGTGTAATGTTCGCCCAAACTTAAGAATTAATGTTTTTATGCATCAGTTGCAAACCATTCCTGAACCTTTTAATAAATGGATACCATACTGAACACTAATAACCAGATCTATTCTATCAAACATAGGGGAAAGTCAAATTGAATTTGTACATCTGAACACTAATGCCTATTATTCCACATTCATATCGTCGACAACTTCATCTTTCCAAGCTTTGATTTTATATTCTTGGCAAGTAATCATATATAGATATTAAAATCTACCCCTCTTAAAGTTTGGTTTCCGTAATGTTTCCAAACCCATTGATTATTTTTTTTTGATTGATCACCCTATTGATTTTTGTTGCGACCACATCAAAAAATAAATTTGATTTGATTAAGGATCGAAATCCAATCCATATTTCTATAAGTCAATAAAAATCTTAGAAGAAATATTGTAACAAGAATACCAAAACTACCGGTAAAGTGAAAAAAATTACATGAGACTTGAATCTTCATTTTCTTTAGGATTAAGTTCTCTGCTAGAGAAAGGAGACAGACGAAAGAAAGGAAGAAGAAGGGGGAGAAATCGATAAAGGTGAGAGATTATGAATGCGGGTCCCACCAGAAGTTACTTCTTTCAAAATTTAGAAGCCAGTTTTTTTTGCTTCTCCACGAAGCTGCTTTTGAACTTATAAGTAGCTTCCATAAGTCAATCTATTTTATCTATCCAACCTTACTTTCGAATTTTTGACTTTGAGAAGTTAAAAAGTTACTTATTATTCAGTATCCAAGCGGGCTATAAGGCCAACAAGATAAATATTTGGATTGAGATTATGGACACCTTAGTCTCCAAAAGAAACTAATTTTAAGATCAATTTAGTCACTATAAGGACTAAAGAGCTAGGAGGCCTCAACATTAGAAAAACTGATTTGCTAAACATGGCTTTACTTGCTAAACTTGCTTGGAGGATGATCAATAATCCTGAGGAACCCTGGGCTGTTATCTTAAGAGAAAATTATTTTTCTGGTTTTAACCCTTTGACTGACAGTGTTTATAAGCGAGTAATTTGGATTTGGCAGGGAATAAGTACAGGTTTGAATTTCATTAAAAGACATTATGTCTGGGAAATTGGTGATGGTACTTCAGTGAATATTTGGAAAGACACTTGGATTCCAAATATGCACAGACCACCAAATAATCACTATTTTTCATCTAGTATGACCAGTGTTAGTCATCTCATTGATCATGATAACAAAACTTGGAAAATAGATCATTTAAATGCCTTATTTGATGAAAATACTGTTACTGAGATTACTAATATCAGAATCCCTCTTGCGGGTAGTGATAAGCTAAGATGGGAGCCTTTTAGTAATGGAACTTTCACCATTAAGACTGCATACAACACCCTGTTGAATGAACAACTAGTTTCTAAACCTACCAGGAATAACTTAGCTATCTCTTGGAAATCCTTCTGGAAACACAAACTTCCCCCTAGAGTTCAACACTTCATGTGGAAATTCCTTCATAATTGTATATCCACTAAATCTAGGCTTGCTAGGTTTACAAGACATCATGATAACTCTTGCAGTCTATGCAACACTAGTGTTGAATCACCTCAACACCTATTTTTGACTGCCATGTAGTAAAACCAGTTTGGAATGCTGTCAATCCTAGATTAGAAACTATCCTTCAGAATCAGGATTTACACTAATGGGTGTGCCGTTTCTTTCTTAGTGTGAATATTACCATGCATAGAGACTTTAAGATGTATGAAGAAGTTAGTTTTATTATCTGGCTCATCTGGAAAGCTAGATGTGGGCAAGTTTTTGACAATAAGCCTTTCAACAGTTCTCAGGTATTTAACAATATTCTCTTGCAGATGAGTGATTGGAATAGGACAAGAGTACTACACCCAAATAGTTTGAAAGCAACCAATGTGATTAGCAAAAACTGGAAGCCTCCAGTAGATGATGTTTACAAAATAAATTTTGATGCTTCCCATTTAAATAAAAATGTTTTATCAGGTTGGGGTCTAATTTGCAGAAATTTTACAAGTATCAGCAATGGATTTCGAGGAGGTGCATCTCTAGCAATTGATCCGGAGCAGGCTGAAGCTAAGTCGTTACTAGAAGCAGTTTTATGGGCACAAAGAAAGGGATGGAAAAGGATTCACCTGGAGGGAGATTTCTTAAACGTAATTTTGGCAGTCAATGGAAAGGCAACGACAATAAAATGGACAACTCAAAACTTAGTCCAAGATACTCTTAACATTTTAAATTCTTTTGAATTCTGGGTATGCACTTATGCTCATAGAGATGCCAATCACTTGGCAGACTCTATTGCAAAGTATGCGAGATCTCATTTACTTTGCTTTGATTGGTTTAATAATGAGCCTGACAGGACAAAGTCTCTAATCCAGCAGGACAAGAACAATTTGTCAATTTAAAAGCTTTTATCAAATGAATTTACCTTTCCTATTAAAAAAAAAATCCGGGTGCGCACCCATTGATCTTTAGTGTCCAGTTCCAACTACAAGTGGAACAACTTCAATTTTTGGAGAAGAATTCAAGGAAGAGAACTAAAAATTGCTAAATATCCCCCAGGAGTGCAGCAATTTTCCATCTCATTGATGTTTGTAATTGTGAATACATGATAACGACATCTCATCCTTCTAGGATTTACAGAGAAACCGGTTTTAATTGACTTATATGATTCTTTTTAAGAAAATAAAGAAACCATTGTCATTATCGACTTTGAAAAAAAAAACCATTATGTGGTCGAAAAATTCACTCCTTTTTGGCAAAAATTTAGAAAATATGCCAATCTTATGGAAGTGATGGAGAAAATTATCACCAATTAGCTTATAAGAGTTATCAAACTCGTATGACAAAATAAAAATATTGTCATTTTAGTTATCGCATGGGAAACCTACTTTGAGGTTAGAGGTTGGTTTCTTGTAAAAAGAAATAGAAACCATATGTAATCACATGATCCTTGTCTAAAAGACAAAGATACCAAATTGAATTGGACGTAGGTTTTTCAACCATGCATGTGAACAATTACCGTGAAGATAATCAAATTGCGATAATACCAATTTTTGGTGATCACAGATTCATTAGACGGATAGAAATTGTAAAACCATCTTTTCATGGATTTAATTATTTTTTTCTACGAGGAAAAGTAGAGAAGAAAAGAAATCAAACTAATTCATAAAGATTGATCACCATAATAAGAAAAAAAAAAAAAAAAAAAAATCTGGATGGTAAAAGCTAAATGTATAAAAAATCAAGATTAAACAGTTATATGTATAGCTTCTGTACGGATTTTTTAACTGTAGATTGATTCGTTATTGATGCTTTTTTGTTATCCCCTTATTGGGATCCATGCTATATCATAGGATATTAACGTCCCACATGTAGCTTCGTATCCAATGGAGGTAGTCACATACAAATACAAAAACCAAAAGAAATAAAGTTAAATTTTTTTTTTGAAGCATGAAATAAAGTTAATGGTCATTATATAATGAGGGAGGATCCCCTCACACTTTTATTATCATACTATCTCACACATTAAGCGTTATTTTTGTGAACAAAAACCAAACCGTAACGGATTTGAAGTTAATATTTTGGGGATATGTTCCTCTTACCAAGTTCTACATACCTACTAAAAATGAGCGTATTCCGAGACATATAACACCACCATCTACTACTTTGAAAATGAGCCGTTGAAAATCAACGGATTTCTGGCCGTCGAAATTAAGACCGATAGATTGTGAGGTTTCATATTTCGGAATGTGCTCATTTTTGGTAGGCATGTAGAACTTGGTAAGAGGAACATATCCCCAAAATATTAGCTTCGAATCCGTTACGGTTTGGTTTTTATTCGCGAAATGACGCCAAACGTGTGAGATAGTGTGATAATAAAAGTGTGAGGGGATCCCTCCTCATATATAATAAATAATAACAACTTAACTAAGAGACAGAAAATCCCAAAACAAAAAGTATATATAAAACAAATATTCAAAATAGTAGAAAAATGTTCAAGGAATGGACTCTTCCATCATTTATTTTTAATCCCGTTTGATTTTTTCTTGGAGAAGACGAGTTATTGAGAGCGAAAGTGCCAATAACGTGTTGTGAAATAGTGAAAAGGGTGTTTCAAAAAAAAAATAGAGAAAAGGGAGAAGAAGACACAAAGTAGAGGGAAAGAAGAAGAGAGAATTCTCATTAGTTGTATATGGAATACAAAGTTCAAGTTTCTATTTATATAAATAGAGGACTTGGTGCCCAAAGTATGTAAACCCTAATCTTAGACACAAAGTGCATCTTAGTAATTAAACTTTAGGTTTATAACATAAAAATCTTATTACAAATTCATTTATTTTTCTGAAAAAGCTTGAAAAGATAATTTTTCAAAAGTACTTCCGCTGGAAAAATAATCCGCGAGATCGAAACCGAATAACCAGAAGTTGATCCATTCGTTGATCATAAGTGGATGTTTTATTTGTTCACTGATTTAAGTTCATCAACAGATTTTGCTCTTCTATCATGCATCATACTTTTACCATCCTACTATTACTTTGTTTCCAAATTTCCAAACAATCCGAAGGTCAAACCTCAACCATTTTGCCCTTCAATGACCTTGCCTTCCAACCATTCAACAAGATAGAAACTACACAGTGAATAAATAAATGTTGAGCAGTTTCTTCCTCGCTATTGCAAAAAAGTACCTGATGTTATCTATATTTACACCTCCTTTGTGGAATAAACTTCTTGCCGGAATAGCATTATGGAGCGGTGCCCAATCAATGCATAGAACCTTGAGACGTACTTGTTTTACATTTAAAATCTTACAAAAGTCATAACTAGTTTGATATGTATATAGAGTCTCGTATAACTTCCTTACACTAGCTCCCCTTCCAAATAATCCTCTCCAGAAGCATGCAATATCACTATATTTAGTCATCTTTCAATTCAAAAATATTAATTTTTCAGCTGGCTTCGGAAGTTTAGTTAGAGAGACGATCCAATAACATATGACACTATGCAGTTATCTTGAACAATTACGGATATTTTGATTTCAGAGAATCATCATTAATCCACTAATCATGCCATAAATTGAATGTTATAGCTTTCAATTTGACACAACTTTGAAATTCAGTCCTAACTTGAAGGATCACCTGCCACGTGCTCTTTTTAATAGTTATTTTTGAATCCAAAAGCAACAAGAATTTGGCATCATAACCACTTTTTTTCGCACATTCTTCTTCTCCAGAATGGATGTTTTTCGTTAGCATATCTCTAATGCTAAAGAGCTAGCAAAGACTTGTTAACAATCCTTAAAATATTTATACATCCTCGAGTCTTTGGGTTACAAATTTTTTCCAAAAAAACCCAACTTGTTTTTCTATTATCTATATCTTCATCCCACAAGAACTTGCACATAACATAGTAAACTTTAACGCCGACGCTTTTCACATGACGCATGCTCAAAGATGCGTCATTAAATGAGATGAAGATCTTCATCTCATGCTTGTGTTGCGCGTCTAGGACATATTTGTCCAGAACATAAGTTGCACCATAATGGTGCAATTCGGAAGTTGAGCATTGACCGAGAATTGATATTGCACCACTGTGGTGCAATATCCGAAACTCATTGCTGTAAAAGCAGGAGGACTTGGTACTTTTACATACTCTCCCCTTTATTCAGTAAGACATACATAGGGAATGGGTATTGATTGAAGGCGCATTAAGCGGAAATGCACCAATAAGGTATAAAACTTAGCTGGTAGAGAATACATGATGCAAAACAGCATTTTGCCATGTTGCCAAACCAAGGAAAGGTGAATATTGTGATATTTCGCATGCCACGAGCTAGAGAACGCATACTTGCGAACTAAATGGCCCAAATGATGCACACTGCATGTGCATACTTTGCGAAAGGCCCTTTGGCTGATGCAGATTAGGCTTTTCTTGGCTTTGGCCTTGCAACACGAGTTAACTTTATTTGCTAGTCCTGATATTGATGCACTACGGAACGTTCTTGATCCTTTTAAGGTACGGAGAAGGGTAAGTAGGCAACCGCAATGAGTTACAACATTAGTGGTCCAACATTTTGTTGCTCATATCATCTTATTTTGAGGTGATTGTGACATTATGGTAACTCATATTTGGCTCGGAAAAGAGAAACAAGATATGATTATTGCCATACTTGATGAGGCAAGTTTCAGTCCACTCGGTGGATGATCATACTTCATATAAAGTCGTTTGACATAGACACGCACTAATTACGAATTGGGCATGGCCACGAGAAGAATCTAAATCAGTATGCAAGTTAGGGGAGCTTGCATATGCAATTTGTATCATATCGTTGATGCAAATCAAGGATGTCATGAGGACGACTAATGCATCCTTGTCACGAACAAGATCAGTGCATGCTTTCAGCTCAGTGCCGAAGCGAAGTAAGGAAGCTGGAAATAGGCTTGCAATGACTTATATGTGCAAGACCAAACATGCAATATGCTTGGACAAGATTCGAAAATCAATGATGCATGCAAAATGCATCACCATTTTATGGCCTTGCACCCTTCGCAGAACAATGGTAAGTTGGAACTGTGTGGAAGCTATGTTTAAGACATCATGATTGCGAAGCATTTTACAATGGAAAATCCATGTGCATTTGCTTGGTGATCTTGGAATCTTTGTGTACTGGTCATTACGTAACGAGTGGCGTATTGGGCAGTTTTGACCTCTTGGACATATCATCGGGGGCGTAATTTCCCGGTCAATCACATAAACTTTCCTTTCTACATAAGCAATAAGATGAAGAAGCGGCATACATAGTATGATGAAATTTTATTTAATTAGATTAGTTGTACCTGCTTCATTCAGAAACTTCCTCTTTCAAAGGGCTAGATTCTTTTTCATCCTTTCAATATTCACATCCCATAACCTCTGACATTGCACACTTAGCCTTTGACACTGCATAGTTTGCTCGAACAATCTAGGAGATTTTGATTTCATAAGAATCATTATTAATCCACCAGTCGTGCAAGAATCGAATGTTCTTTCCGCACACAACTTTCAATTTGACACAACTTTGGAATTCGGTCCTAACCTGAAGGATCACCCGCCATATGCTCCTTCCGATAGCTGTTTTTGAATCCAAAACCAACAAAAACTTGGCATCATAACCATTTTTTCTCACAGTTTCCTTTACCAGAATGCATGTTTTACTTTAGCATGTCTCTAATGCTTAAGAGCTAGAAAATACTTGTTAACAATCCTTAAATTCCTTATATAGAAACCTCTAAAACCTTTGGGTTACAAACCATTTTCCAGGAAACCCAACTCGTTTTGCTATTATCTTCATCTTCCCAATATGAACTTGCACAAAACAAAATAAAGTTTATTTACACAAAAAAAGTGAGCTGAAGAAGCTATATAAATAGTATAATGAATTTTTAATTAACTAGAATAGTTCTAGCCATCCCAAATTATAATCCCAGTCCCAAAGTTAATTTTTGGGAGAGAAAAACAACCTTCCTAAAATTCTATCTAATTTGGTACACCTAGATTTTCAATCTTGCTTTCGTCGCTAAATTATTACACTTTTAGTTGTCCCGATAGCTTATTCATCTTTGCTTATTTCTCTCTTTGTTAATAAAACATGCAAGTACGTGCTCTTTGTTGGAACAGTTGCTGAAATCCGCCTGCAAAACAATCACAAAGAAAAACCAAACAAATAATGTTATGGCTGAGTCACGACCAGGTTGCTCTCTTTAAGCCGTTTCGCGGTTCTGCCCAAAATTGTGCAAACAGTTCTTCCATGTCGCGTCGTCCCCAGGATAAAACAGCCGAGTAAATCTCTTTCACAATCACTCTTGCACTTTGAGAGTATGTGATACTTGTACACTTCTATTTCTTGCTCAAAATCAAAATTATAGAAAACAAGTGATAATCATACACTAGTTTTCTTTCTCTCTAAATTCGGATTTTTTTTTTAAGAACTTCAAAAACATTAAAGAAAAAACTCATTTTTCCAACCAAAATATATTTTATAATCAAAAGATCTTATAGAAGAGTTTAATGAAAACATTAATATGGTTTAATAAAAATCATTTACTCTTCTAATATGAAACGGCAAAGAATTTATAACAAAATAAATTTCTTTTAAGAAGATCATTAAGACTATTAAAATAATAAATGGAAATACATTTTTTTTATTTTAAAACATATATTTCCAACAATCCCCCACTTATATTTTTAAAACATTGAGCAATATTTATATAATGATGTGCATAAATAAAGGTATCTTTCAATTTTGAACCTTTACATGCATAGTGTTAGGCTCTCGAAAAATCTGACCATAGAGTGAACGTAAGTCTTTGAACTCTAGGAGATAAGAGGATTGTCCAATACACACAAAACTATACTAGTGTAAAGTCTAAAGCCAGCACATTACGTCCCTGTGCTTGAATCCCGGTTTAATGAATGATCTAGAGAACTGCCCATATTCTCATAGAAAGCGGCCACACTTTCACATCCATATAGGTGAGTCTATCAAGAGTACTCCTGTATCTAAGTACCCCACTCTAAATAGAGATATAAACATCATTAAGAGTTTTAGAAGCAAAAACTCAACCTTAACTCGTTTCAGGATATCATGCGTGGGATGAATTCTCAAAAGCATGATTCCGTGTCTACATATTATCCGTGACTTAGTCCCATTTTAACCTACATTTTGGGATTTACATTCATAGGTAGGGATTACCCTTTGAACCTACTTCTGGAATCTTGAGTTATAGGTTGGGTATCAATCACGAACAACTATGTCCATGTCATTTGTGAATTGTTATTCCCTTTGAACCTATTTCTAGGTGGGTATCCATCATAAATGACTCAATTTTCAATGGGCATCAACATCATCCCATAAGATGTATTCACACCTTCTTATTAATCCTTTCGTCAAAGAATCAACGATAACTCTTTTTAGACCATATATAATCCACTCTCATAGCCAAACAAATGCTTTTTATCACCTTACATGTCGACTCTACCGTTGTAATTAACGGTTCTCAACTCTTGCAATAGCCGCGGTACTATCGCACTGGATTAATATGTTTGTTCTTCCTCTATCTAGTAGAGGACTGAATCACTCCATCCCTTGGAGGATTCATTTGAGACGATATCTCAATCAGTATCACAATGATATCCTTAAAGGATTGCGGTAAACATTTTTAGATAGTGTATTTCTAGGTTTAAGGCTCTTTTCAGACACCTCATAACCTTCTCAATGTTTTACTAATTATCCATACATGGATTATTAGTAAATCTGCATATATGCAACCCCCACTACTAATGAGTGCCAAATATTGCATATTTCTACACCTTTTTATTGGCATTTAACTCATCTTTTGTGCTCAGAAATCAGATATTATCCCAAATTCTGTATTTTCCCTGTTTTCAAGAATAAATATTTGTACTAATTAATTTTATGTTTTTAGGTAGTAAAATAAAGCTCGGAGAAATTGAGGAGCCAAAAGAGTAGAAAATTGGAGACGAGCGTCTATGGAGCAGAAAGCCAAAACCCGCGCGCGCATCAGTTGCAACCCAACAAGTAGCAACCCATGTACAAGACATGGGCTTGAGCAGTCCAAGACCCGGCCCATAACCCGGATCCAAGCCGTTCCATCTCGAGCCGTGAGATCTCGCCCATCTGCATCCGACGGTCGCATCAGCCACGCATTGATTTCCGCCGCATCCAACGCTCGCTCCTTCATGCACATCAACTCTCGATGCGCCTGCCCAACACCGAAACCATCTACACCTACACCCATCGAGCCAAACACCCCTTCTCCATTTCTCTTCTCTTTCTCCCCCGACCCCGACAGTTGCAGAGCTTCTCCACCCCTCTTTCTCTCCCGACCAAACTCTGAGCAGCCCCCTTCTTCTTCCCCGACACCACAGCCACCAACAGCCGCACCACCTTCACCACCTAGTTTCTCTCTATCTCTTCCATAGCTTCTTCCCTAGAGGCTAAGTTTGAGATAGAAAGAATTAGGTCTAGGGTTTCTTCACAGTGAGGGGAACATCAAATTAAGGAGTTTTCAGAGCCGCATGAACAGAGGGGACAACGATTCAGCAACTTTGGGTGAGAGGGTCTTTGTTTAATTTCCAATTTTAAGTGAACTAGGGTTTGGCATGTATAAATATGTTGAAGGGTGGATGTAAAAGGGGATGCTGGATTAGCCCGGTGCACCAACCTTAGTTTAATTTGTGTTTTAACTCATTTGGTTATGTTCTAATTTATTTTACTAGGGTGTTGTTGAAACCCTTGATAATATGTTGAGTAATTCATATTCATGTTGTTGTTGTTGCTGTGCTTGATTGAGAAAGGAGTATAGTTAGCTAATTGATCAAATTATCCTGTGATTGGCTGTACTGTAAGAAGACAACCAATACTAGGGGAGAATTAGATAAAGTGGTTAATAAATTCTTCATTTGAGACTTCCATGGAAGAAGATTTGTGCTTAATATGATAGGAATGATGCTTAGCTACTTGACCAAGGAACCTATGATCAACTGTGCTGTAAGAAGACAGTTGATACTAGGGGGAATTAGTAAAATTAGTTGATACATCATTCTTTAGAATCTTCCTTGGGAAGATACAAGAACACAACCTTAGTTGAATTGCCTTAGCATAGGGTCAGGTGGTGGAATCAACTACCCTAGTGTTCTCCAAATTGCTTACAATCTACTTGTTACCTGAGATTAGAGTCACAACAACCATTTAGTCGTATCGACAACCAATATTTGTGTTACTCTCCTGTTAGAAATCAGTTAGGAAGCCTTGAGATCAACCGTACACACTCCATCTCTCTGTGGATCGACCTATACTTTCCCTGCCTCCAATAGGTACTTTGCACTTGCAGTATAAGTTGTAGGCAAAACTCTTTTCCCAGCCTACCAAGTTTTTGGCGCCGCTGCCGGGGATTTGGTAGTGTGCTGTGTTGCTCACTCGTTTCTTTTCACTGATTTCCACTTCACCATTGTATATATGCTTTGAAATTTTGTGTTTAGTCAATCTTAGTGTAACTTAACTTTCATTTTTTCTATTTTGCATCTTTTTCATTTTCGCATCTCTCGCATCACCGCCCGTAGAGTAACTTAGTGTAATCATCTCATAACATTTTGCATCAATAGCTTAATCCATTTTAGTTATTTTTGTAGTGTAACTTAGTGTATTTGGTACCATTTCAAGCTTGTTGTTTTCATCATCCGTAGCTATAGCTATACTTTTAAATTTTCTTTCACTTGCATAAGTTTTGCATCATTGCCTGTACACCTGCCCATCCCTGCAAGTCAACTTGATTTTGGTCGGTTTAATCGACGAGGGTGTTTCATCTCGCAATTTGTAGATTAGTTTGCACATTAGTTAATTCTCCAAGCATTCTAGCATTGCGCATTTCATTTTCTATTTACCCTGTTGAACTTTTTTAACCCCGAGCAGTCCAAATAAGCATAATTTTTCGGTTGAGCATTAGCGCAGTTCCCACCATATGCCCTGTAACTCTAGTTGTTAATTATTAGAGATAAGCATCATCGGCCTATGAAATTTTTTGATTTGCATGCACATTTTCGAGGACTAAAACTCTCTTTTGAGCTCACAGTGCATGCTACTACCGCTGCGAAGTAAGGAAAGGAGATAGAAGGAGCAGAACACAGTTGCTATTGGGGCAAAAATCCGGTTGGTCATTCTAGAACTTCATTATACTATATATTTGTATGAATGATAAACCACGATACCCTGATAACCTATCTGCTTAACGAAGTATTGTCCAAACCCTGCAACATAGAGTACCTTTTGAGCATTATCCTGTGATATCTGAGTAACATTCTTACATGCTTAAGTTGTCATCTCTTTGTGTATGCTTCTCTCTACATAGGAACTGTTGATAATTGGATATATACGTGCATAGTTTGACATCTGAGCTGCATAATTCCTTGTTCCCCTGAGTTGCGCATGGCATAGTTGCCTGAAAACCAATTGTAAAACTGAAATGTGTGTTGTTGAGTAACCTGTGCATTGAACCATTGGCTAAACCGGCTACATTTTCACTGTGAAATATTGGCCTCGACAAGGCCTGTGCTCAGCTCCAGCCCATGTAGCTGTGTGAGTTGAGCTATAACTTGGATAGCCAAGTTAGCTGCAAGCCCAAGTTGAAGTCAACTGAGATAGTTGATATCAACTCAGGCTGTTGACATCAACTGAGTGAGTTGATGCCTCATGCCCTGTACCCTTATGCATGCTTGACCTTGTGTGAGACCTTGTATGAGACCTTGTGTAAGCTATAATCTGCCAAGATTGTTGTCATCCTCACTTGTGCAAGCCTGTAAACCTGTTGACAAACCCTGTTAAGCCCTCTGCCCTGCAATTTTTGGTGCATAAATCTGTGAACATTGAGGTCAACTGACCCTGTTGCCACTTTGCCTCATGTGCCCTGTGGTAGTGCTGAATTCAAACCCTGCAACTCTTGATCCATGCTCATTCCCCTGTGCAAACCTGTGTGATTACTTATTATGCAACCCTGCAAGCCAACTGACCTTGTGTGAGCTATCTGCCCTGCAATTTTTGGTGCATAAATCTGAAAAACTGAATTCAACTGAGTATGTTAACACTCTGTGGCATGTAAGTCTGTTGTAAAAGAGCTAAAATAGTTCATCTGCTTTTGCATCCTCTGCATCTGTTGCATCTGTTGGATGCCAAGTCATATTCACCTATGCAAACTTGCAAACTTGCTATCATCTTCACTAGTTGAATGTTGTGTACAACCTGTCATGTGCATATCTTGTGCTGTGTAAACCACATAATCAGTGTTGTGCCTTACAGCAACAACCAACACTCCTGTGTGCTTGGATCCTAAATACTGAGAGTTGGTGTGTCATCTTTGTAATTCTTGCTTCTCTGTGTTGAAAATTAATTGGTTGTATGCATGTATGTCAGGCTAATGCTGTTTTGTTTTTGTGGCCAACTTGATTGCCTGGCATGATAGGATTTTGGGATGAAACTAGGGATAAAAAATCATCACATAGGTCAATTAAAGAGCTTGCTTATGGGCATGCCTCACAACATGAACCCCCCACAGACCATGATGTCAATGACTTTAGGGAGTACTATGAACCCTCTCAGGGCCATGACCTTGAATGCACATACCCTAATCATTATGAGCACATGTATCATCAACCACCATGGGAGGTTGAACAATGCTATCCTCTAATGAACCCATGTATGCAGTTGATAATGGAGAATCTCAAACTCATAGAGCAAAACAATGCTAGGTTTGAATATAATGCAATGCATGATCATCCATATGGCAACATGTCTGAATTTCCCTTCTCTAGTGAACCTCATGCACAACCATGCAGTGAATATCCATATGAGGCATGCATACCCACTAGTGAAGACTCTCCTTCAATTGAACTGACTCACCATGATTTTTCAAATGAACTCCGATTGAGTTACAAAATGAAGAATGGAAGGAATCTCATGATAAGATGTTTGTTGTCCCTAATAAAGTAAATTTTGAAAATAGTGTTCTTACTCATGCAAATGACACTGAATATGAACCTAATCTAGAGGTAAATGAGTACACTAGAAATGCTATAATTTTGAATAGGGAAATGCATTTTTGTTATGATGATGATGAGGATGAATATGACATGTTAGAAGAGCTTGTATATGCTGAAAATATGGTGAAGCCTGTGGACTCAGAAACATTAGGCTTTGCTCCAAATTTCATGAATGAGGCCTCTTCTAAATCTGCAGATGCATGCGATGTTAACTCTGAGTTTGGGCCCGTGCAATTGTTCTGTGAAGGTGAGCATGCTATACCACTGGGTTGTGACTTGGGGAATGCTGAGATTTTTGTTGACACCAATGATACTATGCATGAAAACAACTTTGATGTATCTGATTCCATGCCTAGGTTACAGCATGATGCTTCTCCTGGTTTTCATATGCATGAGATTGAAATTATTGATGATGATTCTCAATTGGGACTTGCTAATTTGTTCAATGATTGTGAGCATGATACTGCAATTCTTGTCTCTAACTCGGGGAGAGTGTGTAGTGATGTTAAGAGTCAAATGAATAAGAACAAATTGGATGCATGTAGCCCCCTGTCCATGTCACAAGTTGATAGATTTCCACCTAACCTAGGTTTGGCCTGTCACAAAAATCTTAAACCAACTATTCTGAGAGTTCCTAATCTAGGCCTAGAGCTTTGTGCTTTCCAAGTCCTCTTGGACTATTTTGCATCAAAGTATAACACCTTTAGGGAGCCACAATTGGAATGTGTATCTCTACCCGTTCCTAAAAGTGTCCATTTTGAACTAGACCTAGTGCATGATCTGCCTTTAAAATTGCAAGATTTTGTGCTCAAAAACACTTATGTTGCCAACTTTTGGTCTAGGGGTAACTTGTTCACATATGCAGTCTTTCTTGCACTCTCATATTATATTTGTGTAAGGCTGTTGATATCTCTGCATATTTTCTTTTGGGTTGATCCTCAACTCTTTAGATTATTGGTGTATGGTGAATTTTTCTTGTATATAATCCAGTAGGTCTTCTTAAATTTTCTATCTTGAATCGGTTGAGTCTTCTTTTTATTGTGTTAATCCAATAAGATCTCAGCTGAGAATGTTGGATTATAGCCTTGACTAATGAAGCTCTAACCTTGCTTTCGCCGACATCCGGTAATCTCTTCCCTTTTCTCTACTCAACATAGTTCTCTTGGTATGTGACTTTTTGACTTTTTGAATTCTTATCATCTGTTGACACATTGAGGACAATGTTTGATTTAGGTTTGGGGGTGCATTTGCATATAGAGTTTTTAGTCTTTTACTTGATGATTAAAAAAAAAAAAAGAAAAAAAAAAGAAAAGAAAAGAAAATTGTAAATATGTACATAAAAACCTCCAACTTTTAGAGATCTTAGAGTCACTAGCATGCTTCTAGCTATGTTTACATAGAGAGTCTGACCGAAATAACTGAATTTGGAAGTACTGGAGAACACAATCGGGTTTCTTAGTTGATTAGAGCGTTAAAGTTGGATTTAACCATGCCGGAGGGCAAATTAGGTCTTTGTATAGATATTCGGTAGTAGAATTGTGATCACCCATAGTGGAGACTACCCATTTTTACATCAAGCGAGGCACCGACCTTCATTTTTTGTGACTTTCTAAAAAATCTGTTAGAGTGTGTGTCACCGTACGTCAATTCCGGGTAGGAATGGTGAGCTACCCAACTTCGCACCACTATTTTTGATCTCTTGAGTGCTAATTTTGTCAATCATGAGGGTGACGTTTAAAGATGAAAACTCCTTCTTGTAGTTCGATTTGCAGTTAGCATCACTCTCTCCCTCTCAACAACATCAACAGATTCATAGAAACACATCATCGTCAGCAAGCGGAGCATCATCAGAATATTTGAAGAAAAGTTGAAATAGTCCAAGGTTTACATAAGAAAACAAGATGAGAATTAGTGAAGTTTATGAAATCAAGACAATACAAGTTGTGAAAAAATTGAGTTTTATTGTTTTATTGTTATTTTCATTCTATATTAAAAAAAAAAATGTTTGTCAAGTTTTTATGAAGTTCAGAAGTTCATCATCAGCAGTTGAAGACCGAAGACCGAAGATTGAAGACGTTTCTATGAATGCTGAGAGAGAGTGGTATTAATTGCCGATCGGGTGAGAAGGTAAGTGAGTACTCCCATCCTTGCTAATGGTTGATTTCCTTTCTTAGAGATCATCAGAAAAAGATTCTTTTTGTCCACAACTCTGTGGAGTCTCCAGAAATTATTTCGGAAGGTTATCCTTCTCATCTTCAACGTGTGCAGGATTTCTCTCTTTATTCTTGCCTGCACACATGAGAGACTAAAAAAGCGGTCTTTTTGAGTGCAATTATCATAAAACCCTATTGGTGAGGTAGAAGTCGAGGCTTGTGATCACTCTCGAACCCGAATTCTTTCATATGGTATGGTTATTTCTCGCTCAACTCTTAAGGATGGGAATGCGTTCTTTGGTAGTTCTAACTTCGTGTTACTAGCATGCAGAAATTCTATGTCCTCATAGCTCCTTGGATGCTTGAGACTCTTTTATGCTCAGAAGTTGGAGAAGGTTTTGTGGGTACACCTCTGGTAAACCCTCACGAGACTACAACTCGTCCACTAGGGACACCTAGGGGTTTAAAGGCTTAGTGCATACGCTAAATGCATTCGAGAGACCAGCGACAGGTGGTATAGTTAGGATTTCCTAATTTTGTTTCACTTGAGGACAAGTAAAATTCGGGTTTGGGGGTATTTGATGAGTGCCAAATATTGCATATTTCTACACCTTTTTATTGGCATTTAACTCATCTTTTGTGCTCGGAAATCGGATATTATCCCAAATTCTCGTATTTTCCCGTTTTCAAGAATAAATATTTGTACTAATTAATTTTATGTTTTTAGGTAGTAAAATAAAGCTCGGAGAAATTGAGGAGCCAAAAGAGCAGAAAATTGGAGACGAGCGTCTATGGAGCAGAAAGCCAAAACCCGCGCGCGCATCAGTTGCAACCCAACAAGTAGCAACCCATGTACAAGACACGGGCTTGAGCAGTCCAAGACCCGGCCCATAACCCGTATCCAAGCCCGTTCCATCTGAGCCGTGAGATCTCGCCCATCTGCATCCTACGGTCGCATCAGCCACGCATCGATTTCCGCCGCATCCAACGCTCGCTTCTTCATGCACATTGATGAGTGCCAAATAGTGCATATTTATACACCTTTTTATTGGCATTTTACTCATCTTTTGTGCTCAAGAATCGATATTATCCCAGATTCTGTGTTTTCTTTGTTTTCAAGAATAAATATTTGTATTAATTAATTTTGTATTTTTAGGTACTAAATAAAGTCCGGAGAAAACGAGGAGCCAAAGAGCGAAGAATCGGAGGCAAGTATCTATGGAGCAGAGAGCCAAAGCCCGCGCGCGCAATGATTGCAACCCAACAAGTAGCGACTCATCTACAAGAAATGGGCTTGAGCTAGACCCGGATCCGAGCCCGATTATCCCGAGCCGTTGAGATCGCATCTAGTTACATCCTACGGTCGCTCCCTCATGCGCATCGAAGTTTCTTTGCTTCCGCTCAACATCGAATCACTCCAATACCGCTTACCTTTCTCGGTAGTTGAGATTCCTCCGGCTAGATCCTACGCTCGGTGAGGCCTTCTCATCGAGTTTTGATGTCCCTGTTTCACAGCAAAACGACCCATACCCTATACCCTAGTCGACTACCTCATTTCACCCTCATCTTCTCTTTCCTCTCCTCTCCCGTCTCTATCAGTTGCAGAGCAACTCATCCCCCCATCTCCCGACCATCTTCGCAACACCATCTCCTCCATCATCTCACCTTCCCGCCATAACCACCTTTGCACAGCCGCACCCTCTCTAGAGCTAGATTTCTCTCACTTAGCTTCTTTCAAACCTAGAAGCTAATTTAGAGAAAACTAGATCTAGGGTTAGCCAACCACCATGCATGGCGTCTCGGAGGCTGATTGAAGAAGGAGCAGTTGGAGCGACACGGGTTTGAATTATTTACTTTTTATTTTCTCGTTTTTAATCAAATTTAGGGTTTGGGTGTTTTGAGGGGAGGCATGTATAAATAAGAACGGCTGTGATGTTTTAGGGTTACGCTTTGGATTAGCCAAGTCTTTGTCAATAGTTGTATTTTGTGTTCTAGTTTGGTGCTAGGGTTTCAATGAAACCCTAAATCCACTTTGTGATGTTAACTGTGTTGAACTATTCTTGTATGCTTAAAGATTAAAGTAATTTCAATCCTAGCATCTAACATTCTTCTCTCACAATGCATACCAACGCCATGGATGCATTGTAGTTAGGTTATACTTATGTTTAGTATCTGCAGACTCATTCCTTAGAGTTATAGGCTAATTCCTTTGATTAGTTATACTTAATTAGATAACTAATACTCTGGGTTAGCACCTTAGCTGTGTATTGAAGTTTTACATGGAGAAACCCCTTAGATAGGTGGTGGGTTTGACACCCTGCCCTTATCAGTCACAGGGCAAGAATGCCTCAACTCAGTGAGCACACAAGAGGAGTTAGAGGTGAATTTGAATACCCAAGCACTCCTTGTATCACTGCTTTCCTTAGTTTAGGTTCACTTAGCTCAACGTTAGCCGTATCGGCACAACATATCTTCTGTCACTTTGTTACCACCACTTGAAGTCAGTTAAGCAGCCTTAGATCACATAAGGGCACCACAAGTCTCTGTGGTTCGACCCGTACGTGCCCAGTGCTACATCACGACACCGTGCACTTGCGGTATTACCGTAGGCCGTAATTTAAACATCTTTTCGGGCCTACCAAGTTTTTGGCGCCGTTGCCGGGGACTTGGCGTGTGCCCTGTGATTCATTGCTGCCTTTATTGAGTTCATCCCTGTAAATACTCACACTGCATTGTTACTTTTAGTTCTTTGTTAGTGTAACTTAACTATCCTTCATTATTTTGCATCCTCAACTTTTAGTATAACTTAGTTTTGTAACTTGCATCTGTTTTAGAGTAACTTGTATCTGTTTTAACCCCTGTAGCTCGAGTTCATGTTGCATTTTAGTCTTGTTTGATGTTATTGTTAGCATTGTAGTCATCTGCATCTTTTTATTCTTTGTAACTTAGTGAGCAAATTAGTTACGTTGTAGTGTAGCTTAGTTAACCAATTTGAAATATTGCATCTTAGTGTTTCTTTTATCTTTGCATATTTGTAGTGTTTCTTGCTATTAGCTCAATTTGAGCTTTTCACTAGTTTACAAGGAAACTAAGCAACTTTTGCCTAGTGTGTGTAGCTCAGTGCACTTGTAAATCTTAGTCCCATTCAGTCCATAATAATCTCAGTGCGTATTCTGTAGCACTGAGAACCGAGTTTGACATTGAGCTCTGAGTGCTTAGCTCTGCCATTGTAGTTCTGTTGCTTACTGTGTAATTATAGAGAACTAAATCTCTTTTGTTGAGCCAACAGTGCTACTGTGTTGCTACTTGGCTGCTGCTGCTTCTTTGAGCAACCAAAGCAAGGAAGCCAAACCAGCCCATTGAAACCAACGAAAAGGCGCGAGAACCCGAGGTACTGTTGAGATGCGGAGTAAGGCCAAGGAACCTGAGTTACAAAGTTCTGAGCACAACTCAGGTAAGTGACTCCATGCATGACCTGTGAACTAGGATAAGCTAGAATACACCTTTGTGTGGGCCTCTGAGAATCCTAGAGCAGCCCTGAAGCTGCAAGCTTGAGCTTAAACTCCAGCCCCTGCACTTGAGCTTGTGCTAGCTACTCGCTACCTTAGCCCGAGCAACCCGAGCATGATAGAATGAATGCCACAATTCTTGTGTGAACCCAGCATTGTTAAACTCCCTTGCTAGCCCCTGAAGCTGCAAGTTTGGAGTCACAACTTGGAAAGCCAGGTAGTTGTAGCTACAATCCTGTTGACCACCTTTACCCGTGCATAATCTCTAAATTTTGAGGTCAACGGACCACTGTGCCATTTTTTTTTGTGCCATGTGTCATGTATTACCCTGTGATATGCCATGAATGCTCACTAAACCTCCCATGTTTGAATTTGTCACCTGCTCCCTGAGTTTCACCTCTCTGCCATTATGCTAAGATGTGCATTACTACCAACTTCTTTGAGCATCTCTGCTGTATATCCGTGAGCCTCAACTAGCTTAATGGACTCCCTGTCACATCATGTGTATGCGTATCTCAATCCCTGAACTATAACTGAATGAATGCTGGATTGGTATCTGTGTGCATGTGCTGTGAAATTTGAGCTCTGACCTGTGCACCTTGTGGGAAACCTTGTGAGGCTGTCATCAGTTGAGCATAACTTGTTATCAGCCCCTGTAGCTGTATTTCTAAACTGTGATGACCCTTTGCATGTTTAACTTTTGCCATCACTTGAGCTCCCTTGCATACCCTGGCATAACCCTGAGCATGAGCCATTAGAGCTGCAACTCAGAGCATACCTGTGAGCCACAACAAGCATAGTGTATTGCCATGTTACATGTGAATTTGAGCCTAGCCTGTGAAGACCAAGTGGTAGTTAGCTGAGTGACTTGACCTCGCAGACCTTGTGAGCCACATGCCAACTTGCTAGCCCCCTGAAGCTGCAAGTTTAAGCTACCACTTGGAGAGCCAAGCTTAAGTGCCCTGTGACCCTGTGAAAACCTTGTGCATGCATCTGTGAAATTTCAGATCTTCATTGTGCTATATATACATTGTTGTTCTGCACATCATTTGTCTTTGAGTTTGTGTTGTGTGTCTGTGGATCAGCTGAGCTGGTTTCTCTGTGTTGTACCCATTTGTAAACTTGTGCCTATAACTGCCTGTGCACACAACCTGTGCAAACTTGTGTTGTATGCTAAACTTGTGAGTACAATTGCCAATCTGTGCATAGCCAATGCATGGTCTGAGCTGCTCTCAGACCTGAGCTTTGAGAGCCTGCCAACCTAAGCTGAGCTGAATTGCCAATCTCTGCACAACTGAACCAGCACTACACAACCACTGGACTTGCACACACCTGGGCTTGCACATACCAAGTAACATGCACACAACCGAGCCCAAGACCATCAATCTAGGCTTGCACTCGCATAACTGCAGCCCACCATCTTGGTTTGCTGGGCCTAAACAAAACTGAGCCCACAAGAACACAAGCACCCTGGGCTGAGCTTTCTCACTGGGCTGCTTAGGCTAAACCTATTAGCTGGGCTGTGCAACCAATTTGGGCCATTTAACTGTTGGGCTGAACACTTTCACTTGGCTAACTCAACCTAAGTTTTGCAAACACTTTGGGCTGCTCACAATCAATCCACCTCTGGGCTTAACGATTTCAAATAGCAACTGGGCTGAACATTCCCAAACAAACCAAACATTCCCAAACAAACCAAATTCCCACACAAACCAAATCCCAAACAATCCAAAGCCCAATAAACCAACTTCCCACATAAACCAAAGCCCATTTTCATGTTCTATGTACATATTTTCTATTGGGTTGACCCGCAACTCTTTAGATTGTTAGTAAATTTTTGTAGGACTTGTTAAATTTTTCTTTTCTTGAATCGGTTGAGTCTTCTTGTGCATATATTGTGCTAATCTGATATGATCTCCATTGAGAATGTTGGATTTTGCCTTGACTAACGAAGCTCAACCTTGCTCCTGCCGACATTAGGTAATCTCTTCCCTTTTCTCTTATCAGCATAGTTCTCATGGTATGTAACTATTAAATTTTTTCTATATGTAGACACATTGAGGACAATGTTTGATTTAGGTTTGGAGGTGCATTTGCATTTAGAGTTTTTAGTTTTTATTTTGCATTTAGAGTTTTTAGTCTTTTATTTTACCTTTTATTTTCAAAAAAAAAAAAAAAAAAAAAAAAAAAAAAAAAAATTAAAAAACTTTTTGCAAATAAAAACCTCCAACTTTTAGAGATTTTAGAGTCACTAG
This sequence comes from Papaver armeniacum, assembly GCA_023531295.1. NCBI lineage: Eukaryota > Viridiplantae > Streptophyta > Magnoliopsida > Ranunculales > Papaveraceae > Papaver > Papaver armeniacum. Next base: position 82,460 of record JAJJWW010018965.1, read on the forward strand.
CATGCTTTTAGCTATGTTTACATAGAGAATCGACCGAAATAACGTAACTTGGAAGTCTAGGAGAACGCAATCGGGTTCCTTAGTTGATTAGAGCGTTAAAGTTGGATTTAACCATACTTAGGAGGCGAATTAGGTCTGTTTAGATATTCGGTAGTAGAATTGTGATCACTCATAGTGGAGACTACCCAATTTACATCAAGTGAGGCACCAACCTTCATTTTTTGCAACTTTCTAGAAAAGCTGTTAGAGTGTGTGTCACCATACGTAAATTCCGGGTAGGAATGGTGAGCTACCCAACTTCGCACCATTTTCAGCACTACTTTTGATCTCTTGAGTGCTAGTTTTTGTCAATCATGAGGGTGACGTCTAAAGATGAAAACTCCTTCTAAATACCGATTTGCCGTTAGCATCACTCTCTCTCTCAATCAAGCAAGACCCATAGAAACACATCATCACAAAGAACCGGATGAGAATCGAATATTGAAAGAAAAATTGATATAGTCCAAGGTTTATGTGCTGAAAAGAAAAGAAAATAGGATGAGAATTAATAAAATTTATAAAATCAAGACAATACAAGTTGTGGAAAAATTGAGTGATAAAGTCCTTTGTCCATGGAGTTAGTTGTTTCATTATTTGTATTTGTATTTTTATTTTCACTTATCAAAAAAAAAAAAAAAAAAAAAAAAAAAAAAAAAAAAAAAAAAAATATTGTAGTTTATTTTCTTATTTTTGCTACCACCATGGTAAAGAAGAGTTTAAAAAGAAAAATCCAAACAACAAGGAATTTGAGTAGAAAAGTTAAAAATTGTCAAGTTTTGTGAAGTTTAGAAGTTCGTCATCAACAATTGAAGACCGAAGACCGAAGATTGAAGACGTTTCTATGGTTTCTTATGAGAGAGTGATATTAATTGCCGATCGGGTGAGAAGTGAGTGAGTACTCCCACCCCTTACTAATGGTTGATTTTCCCTTCTTAGAGATCATTAGAAAAAGATTCTTTTTGTCCACACTTTTGTGGAGTCTCCAGATTTTATTTCGGAAGGTTATCCTTCTTACCTACAACGTGTGCAGGATTTCTCTCTTTACTCCCGCCCTGCACACATGAGAGACTAAAAAAGCGATCTTTTTGAGTGCAATTATCATAAAACCCTAATGGTGAGGCAGAAGTCGAGGCTTATGATCACAATCGAATCCGAATTCTTTCATATGGTATGGTTACTTCTCGCTCAAAGACTTAAGGATGAGAATGCGTTCTTCGATAGTTCTAACCATTACTAGCATGCGAAACTCTATATACTCATAGCTTCTTGGAGGCTTGAGACTCTTTTACACTACGAAGTTGGAGAAGGTTTTGTGGGTACACCTCTTGTAAACCCTCACGAGACTACAACTCGTCCACTAGGGACACCTAGGGGTTTAAAGGCTTAGTGCATACGCTAAATGCATTCGAGACCTACGACGGTGGTATAGTTAGGATTTCCTAATTTCTCGTTTCACTTGAGGACAAGTAAAATTCAGGGTTTGGGGTATTTGATGAGTGCCAAATAGTGCATATTTATACACCTTTTTATTGGCATTTTACTCATCTTTTGTGCTCAAGAATCGGATATTATCCCCATTCTCGTGTTTTCTTTGTTTTCAAGAATAAATATTTGTATTAATTAATTTTGTATTTTTAGGTACTAAATAAAGTCCGGAGAAACCGAGGAGCCAAAAGAGCGAAGAATCGGAGGCAAGTATCTATGGAGCAGAGAGCCAAAGCCGCGCGCGCATGATTGCAACCCAACAAGTAGCGACTCATCTACAAGAAATGGGCTTGAGCTAGACCGGATCCGAGCCCGATTATCGAGCCGTTGAGATCGCATCTAGTTACATCCTACGGTCGCTCCCTCATGCGCATCGAAGTTTTCCGCTTCCGCTCAACATCGAATCACTCCAATACCGCTTACCTTTCTGTTGGTTGAGATTCCTCCGGCTAGATCCTACGCTCGGTGAGGCCTTCTCATCGAGTTTTGATGTCCCCTGTTTCACAAACAAAACGACCCATACCCTATACCCTAGTCGACTACCTCATTTCACCCTCATCTTCTCTTTCCTCTCCTCTCCCGTCTCTATCAGTTGCAGAGCAACTCACCCCCCCCATCTCCCCGACCATCTTCTGCAACACCATCTCCTCCATCATCTCACCTTCCCTGCCATAACCACCCACCGCAGTAGCACCCTCTCTAGAGCTAGATTTCTCTCACTTAGCTTCTTTCAAACCTAGAAGCTAATTTAGAGAAAACTAGATCTAGGGTTAGCCAACCACCATGCATGGCGTCTCAGAGCTGATTGACAGAAGAAGGAGCAGTTGGAGCGACACGGGTTTGAATTATTTACTTTTTATTTTCTGTTTTTAATCAAATTTAGGGTTTGGGTGTTTTGAGGGGAGGCATGTATAAATAAGAACTGGCCTGTGATGTTTTAGGGTTACGCCTGGATTAGCCAGTGCTGTCAATAGTTGTATTTTGTGTTCTAGTTTGGTGCTAGGGTTTCAATGAAACCCTAAATCCACTTTGTGATGTTAACTGTGTTGAACTATTCTTGTATGCTTAAAGATTAAAGTAATTTCAATCCTAGCATCTAACATTCTTCTCTCACAATGCATACCAACGCCATGGATGCATTGTAGTTAGGTTATACTTATGTTTAGTATGTGCATGCTCATTCCTTAGAGTTATAGGCTAATTCCTTTGATTAGTTATACTTAATTAGATAACTAATACTCCGGGTTAGCACCTTAGTTGTGTATTGAAGTTTTACATGGAGAAACCCCTTAGATAGGTGGTGGGTTTGACACCCTGCCCTTATCGATCCACGGGGCAAGAATGCCTCAACTCAGTGAGCACACAAGAGGAGTTAGAGGTGAATTTGAATACCCAAGCACTCCTTGTATCACTGCTTTCCTTAGTTTAGGTTCACTTAGCTCAACGTTAGCCGTATCGGCACAACATATCTTCTGTCACTTTGTTACCACCACTTGAAGTCAGTTAAGCATCCTTAGATCACATAAGGGCACCACAAGTCTCTGTGGTTCGACCCGTACGTGCCCAGTGCTACATCACGACACCGTGCACTTGCGGTATTACCGTAGGCCGTAATTTAAACATCTTTTCGGGCCTACCACACATCAACTCTCGATGCGCCTGCCCAACACCGAAACCATCTACACCTACACCCATCGAGCCAAACACCCCTTCTCCATTTCTCTTCTCTTTCTCCCCCGACCCCGACAGTTGCAGAGCTTCTCCACCCCTCTTTCTCTCCCGACCAAACTCTGAGCAGCCCCCTTCTTCTTCCCCGACACCACAGCCACCAACAGCCGCACCACCTTCACCACCTAGTTTCTCTCTATCTCTTCCATAGATTCTTCCCTAGAGGCTAAGTTTGAGATAGAAAGAATTAGGTCCAGGGTTTCTTCACAGTGAGGGGAACATCAAATTAAGGAGTTTTCAGAGCCGCATGAACAGAGGGGACAACGATTCAGCAACTTTGGGTGAGAGGGTCTTTGTTTAATTTCCAATTTTAAGTGAACTAGGGTTTGGCATGTATAAATATGTTGAAGGGTGGATGTAAAAGGGGATGCCTGGATTAGCCAGTGCACCAACCTAAGTTTAATTTGTGTTTTAACTCATTTGGTTATGTTCTAATTTATTTTACTAGGGTGTTGTTGAAACCCTTGATAATATGTTGAGTAATTCATATTCATGTTGTTGTTGTTGCTGTGCTTGATTGAGATAGGAGTATAGTTAGCTAATTGATCAAATTATCCTGTGATTGGTTGTACTGTAAGAAGACAGCCAATACTAGGGGAGAATTAGATAAAGTGGTTAATAAATTCTTCATTTGAGACTTCCATGGAAGAAGATTTGTGCTTAATATGATAGGAATGATGCTTAGCTACTTGACCAAGGAACCTATGATCAACTGTCTTTGTAAGAAGACAGTTGATACTAGGGGAATTAGTAAAATTAGTTGATACATCATTCTTTAGAATCTTCCTTGGGAAGATACAAGAACACAACCTTAGTTGAATTGCCTTAGCATAGGGTCAGGTGGTGGAATCAACTACCCTAGTGTTCTCCAAATTGCTTACAATCTACTTGTTACCTGAGATTAGAGTCACAACAACCATTTAGTCGTATCGACAACCAATATTTGTGTTACTCTAATGTTAGAAATCAGTTAGGAAGCCTTGAGATCAACCGTACACACTCCATCTCTCTGTGGATCGACCTGTACTTGCCCTGCCTCCAATAGGCACTGTGCACTTGCAGTATAAGTTGTAGGCAAAACTCTTTTCCCAGCCTACCAACTACAGAAGTAATATACATACAGTCCATCACGTAGCAAGAAGCAATGCCATGCTACCATACTCATTTTCTTTTTATAGTTCAATCACACACAATCACAAGCACTATAATACTAGAATGAAATGAGTGAAAACTAGTTCATAAAGACTATATTTTTTATTTCTTTACAAATCTTATTCAATGTAGTGGAATAGATCCAAAAAGAAATGTTTCAATTCAAAATTTACACTATCTTCATCCAAGTCTTTCATGTCAAATAATAAACTAAGCATGTTCTCAGTTTCATTAACATCGTACGAGTTAGAATACAAATTCAGCGAATCACTTATGCATATATAGCAAACAATGTTATGTATTTGTCACGTCAGTCAATTTTTGAAACCATTGGATTCAATTTCTTCAGAGCTTATGTCAAAATAAATGACTTACCAAATTTATATGCATTTCGTTCTTATGGGAACTACAGAGTTTTTCATGCTTGGTTTACATAGATTCGATATTTAACTCATTCAATATATTTTTCTACATATTATATACAACAAATCACGCATCGTAGAAACAATATCACCAATCAAGAATGTAAATCCAGCGACATAAAAGCAAGTATCAAAATTAATTACCTTTTCTCTATTTGTCAAACTCAAACTTTTGGTTCTTAATGTTGTAGGGCTTGTAGCCCGTGGATGTGCGGTCCAATATAGTGTCTAGGGTCTTCTTCGTACTTGTATATAAAGGAATATATTGGTGTAACACATTGGATTATGATCAATAGAATTCTCTCTTTGCCTCTCCATCTTCTCTATATTTCCCTCTGCAAAACGTTATCATGCACGATGCTATACCGAAGAGCTAAATTCGATCGGTTGGTATTATATTATTTTTTTTCGCTGGAAATGAAATCAATTAGCTAAGAAATTTTCGTTGGAATCAAATCAATCAGATAAGTTGCATCTACTTTCTCCTATATTTTTCCTCCTTTTTCCTGTTTTTGATTTTGGCATATGCAATATAATTGTATCTCTATATATTGGATCTATTAAATCCATGGGGAAAAATTGATTTGATTATGAATTAGAGATTATTTTGATTTAATTAATCCGTTTGTAGGAAAAAATTGATTTGATTATGGATCAGGGGTTATTTTGATTGGTCGTACTGATTAGGGATTATTGTCGAATCGTGTTTGTATCAATCCTCCATTCATTTTCGTTCTATATTGGGCATGTAGTAATCATGTAGAATTATTTAATCATGAAACTATTCCGTTTTTTTTTAATCCTTGTTGTATATTGGGCACGCACATAGTAATCATCAATCATTACTTTGATCAATCATCAAGAATTATTTCGATTAATCTCGTTTTGTGATTTCTATGAATGAGTGTAGATTCAGATATGTGGAAAACGTCTATTCGCGTTCTGAGAAGAGGGGAAAAACCCGACCCGGCCCGGCCCGGTCTAACTATGTTCCGGTTCGATCGTATCTTGTTCGGCTACTGACTGTCCCAGCCCGAGCTTTCTGTCAGTCCCAGTGCGGTCTGTTCGGCCATTGCACTGTCCCCAGCCCCCAGGATGTTCTGTCCTGTTTGTTTTGTTCCGGGGCGTGCATGATCAAGGCCGTTCCGGTTTTGTATATGTACTGGGGGAACCAAAGTATATGCACAGATGCAGATATACGCATAGAAGTTTGGTATATTATATGCACTGTAAAGTGGCAACTAAAGCACGACTTGAGGTACGTTTCTAATGTTAATGTGCGCTCTAATATTGAATATTTGTTGGGCTTATTTATTTATTTGAAGAACGTGCCTAATTCTGTTTTTTTTTCTTCTTAAGATAAGTCCATAAGCGGTCAATTTAAATTATGAGTGTCGATCTCGATCATTAAGAATTTTGGTCTTAATGTTATTTAGTTCTCTTGAATATGATATTGGCTATAATTGAATGGGGTCTTTTGTTCAATTGGTTGTACCAACTCGATTCAAATATGTTTATTTGGGGTTTAGAAGTACTTGAACACCGTTGTTGCGTAATTAGTATTTTCTTCCCAAAATTTGAATGTTCCGTGGAATGTAATCCACTTGCTTGACTATTAATCTGTCAGTAGTTTATACGTTCAAATAAAATTCACATGTATTCCAATTTTTGCGGAAGAACTCACAAAAGATGATATGAGTCAGAAAATTTCAATTTCTCTACTTCATACATGATACTAACGAACCAGTATATGTTGAAATATGACAACAAGAGAACTATCTTTAGTAATATATTCAACCTAAAGTAAGTGGTTGACATGTGTAGTGAGATTCTCTTGGCCTATTGAGATAACGGAATTTCTCAAATTAAGCTAAATGTAGCAAAATTGAAAATGGAAAGAACCCCGAAGTAATAAGGGTTAGACGTAATGACTCATATAAATCATGTGAAAAGGGACATATATATCATGAGACAAAGATATATTTTTCCAGTAGTAATGACACCAAAGTACAGGTATCAGCTGAATATGGGATGAAGCTAAGATGTAATTCTAGCTCCCATCATAAATGAAAGAGTTGGAAATGTACCTGGTCATAGGTGTTGATATATACAATGTAATGTGTGTATCATAGTAGCAACCAATTTTCACATCAACTTTAATGGCAACAAGAACATTGACTGGCCAATTGACTATCTTATTCGGTTTGAACTAGATCCAATGTTTGCACTTATGGAATGAAAACACGAGACATAAATTCTCTAAAGCACTTGAGATATATTGGGTGAAATGTAATATATATCACTCTAAAGTACTTGAGTTGAATCCCACTTTTGTTACGTAATAAGGCCACACCACTTATTAAAACTCTCAAGACCCAAATGTCTAACTGATAGTTATTTTTCTTCCACTAATTTAAGGAATATACACTAGTTGTTGAACTAATTCCTTATAATGTAACTACGATGATTGGATTATCGAGCGAAGCACTGCTCATAAATTTGTTTTCAAGATAGAACAAAGACGTCACAAAATCTCTACATGTACCAAGAGATAATCACACCTTGTTAAATTCCATAAAAACCCATGCAAGTGGATATCATGTGGAAACTCACAATGATGAGAATGTAATTAAATGCATTTTCTTATAGTCTATAATGTATTAGAGAAACTAGTGAGTCAATCTAGTGAAATGTAAATCACTATAATATTTGGATTATTGAATCCATACTGACTCCGACGATGAAATATTGGGAATTGACTCATACAAGCTTTGGGCATAACCATAAAGCGACTTTGGTTATGACATGATGATTGTTTTGAAAGAACTCGTACAAACATCTTTATTTGAGTGAACGAAAACGGAGGTCTCTTACCGCTAGATTTGCGGGTTGTCATTTTAATGAGACAGTCTTCCCGTTATTAGGGGGAGATAAGAAAACGTATTTTCTAAGGGAACGACAGGAATTGTCGTGGTGTGTTCCCACTGTGTCTCATATTGATTCTTGTACTCCACAAATGTAAATGTGAAGTGACAAAGAATAATCAATTTTCAGAATGTACACTGATGTCGCTAAAGTGACAAGATCACACATACCAACTGCAAATATTCCTGCAAGGTTAGAAATCCTCAGTATGGGGTACACCATAGACTAAAGTGTTGCAACTACATTTGGTGGAAGTGTAGTTGAGGCCGTGGCTCCATAAAGGAAGATGGAGAGACCACCAGGTTCGATCAATGCTCACCTAGAAAGTAAGTAGATGAGTAAGGCACAACCTAATTTGTATCATTAACGAAATCATATCATTTGATTGTCTCTGACTATGTCCACAAATCAATACTGGAGGACGCTCCGAAGTTTTAAATGATCCAAGAGAACAATGAAATCCTAACGGATTATGAGAATGCACATGAGTCAATGGAAGGATCATGCGTGCACAGTGATGATATAATCCATAAATAGTTGCTCCAGAAGAAGAGCACAATGAGATCGAACCATGCTTTATTTTGATTAATTTCAAATAAATAGCATATTTGGCCTATACAATCCAGGTAGAACTTGGTTCTTTGACAAATATACAGGTATTTGGTGTGGTAGTGCTAACCAACCAAGTGTAAAGCCTATTGGACATACATGATTAATTTGTCACAAAGCATAATGATAAGAAAGCAGTCTTAAAGTTTAAAGACTCGCCTTGTGGCGCGAGGTTTCTCACAAAGCCCTGGAATTGTTCTCTTGTAATGAACTTTATAGTGTTCGACTACTTAGTTAGCTTGGTAATTTCAGAAGGACTTGAAATGCAGCATATGAATGTTGTTGTTACGTATCTCTGAAAGAATCAAGAGATAGAAGATATTTACAAAAGTACTTGATAGCCTTTTGTTTCCCAAATAAAGTGACTCTAAACCACATAGTGCGTTTACAGTTAGATAGAACACTCACTTTTAGATTGAAGCAATCATGCGGATATGTTATACCCGTCTAAGTGGCAATTTTATTTGGAGGGGATAGACAAGTAAGTTATTTTTCCTTGCGTATTCACAAGAAAGTTCCTGATTTGGAATTGTAGCTATCTATGTCGATGGTAAATATGTAATGGGTACTCTTGATGTAATAAGAGACCTTAAAAGCTATTTGAAATCCGAATTTGAGATGAAAAATATGGGGAAAGCTCGACCGAATACTGAGTTTGTGGTATATTATTCCACCAGTTTGCATATGTTTAAAGTTCTCAGGCAATTTAACAAAGACATGCATCCTGATAGCACTCCCATGATTAGTCGAGGTTCAAATGTAAGTAAGTGACCATTTCGTCTAAAGGAAGATGACGAAGATGTATTGGGAGATGAAATTCCCATATCTAAGTACAATATACGCATTGTTGTACTTAGTATAGTAATATACTCGATTAAATTTTACACCCTCATGGAACTTGTTAGCTAGATATAGCTCAACGCCAACACAACGTCATTGGAATGGTACAGTGAATGTAATCATGTAAAAGTAACCATTGACATGATTTTGTTTTATCCATGCAAAGACGTAAAAAGGAATGCTAAAGGAACTGCAATCCAAAGGTTGTTGATTATGAAGGAACAATAATCTTGTAATCAGGGGGAGATATGGTAGACTATTTTCTAAGTCATTACCGATATTCAGTTGCGAAAAGTATATGACTAAAGGAACTGTCTGGAACAACTCTGAAAGTAATCAGGGAGAGGATCCAAGGATATGATCTCGACATATTTAAATCGAAAATGAAGTTGTGTTGTACTCTTTTTCCCTTATATCGAGAATAGTTTTTCCCAAAGGGTTTTGTTACCCGACAAGGTTTTTAGCGAGACAACACTAAAAGCATCAAGTATGTTGAACGTTGAAGACATAAAGATCGCCTTGATATTATTGATAATATATGAATCAAAGAAATGAAACGCGATAGTCTGTTAAGCAACGTAACTTCCAGAATCAACAACACGGTCTTATAAACATTCAAGTCACCAAAGTAAAGTGTGATAAACTCCTTTTGACTACATTAGACTAATGAAAATTGTCTGACATCATGGGGAGCATCTAATGGTGTGTTAAACTATTTTCCTTCACCGAGGTTGCTTTTTCCCACATGGTTTTGTTACTCGGAAAGGTTTTTAATAAGGCAACATATGCGAGTCCATCTATGTTCTAAGTTTGCTTAATATTGTACTCTTTTTCTTTAGTTCAGGTTTCGTCCCTCTGGATTTTTCCTGACGAAGTTTTAACGAGGCAATTAACTTAGACTCATCGGTCTTTGAAGATCGTATTGTATGTGAAGAACTACATGTAAAGTACGAGACAACATGTGAAGTACTACATGTGAAGAGTTGTACCAAGGTTTTATCACACATGGTTTTTCCTTGTCAAGGTTTTAATGAGGCAATTGATTTCGTCACAAGTCATCAAGGAGAAGACGACATTTGAAGAACTCTATTCGAAGCAATACATGTGAAGCATTGCATATGAAGTCTACTGGACCGCACAAGGGGGAGTGTTGTAGGGCTTGTAGCCCGTGGATATGCGGCCCAATATAGTGTCTAGGGTCTTCTTCGTACTTGTATATAAAGGAATATATTGGTGTAACACATTGGATGATGATCAATAGAATTCTCTCATTGCCTCTCCATCTTCTCCATATTTCCCACTCCAAAACTTAAAACCTTTTTTTTTTTCTCAAAGATTAAAATTATGAGGAGCTAAGTATCTCAAATAAGGTAAGAATTATGACTAAAATTCCTTTTAGTCTTACTACTTACACATCTGTTCTTAATGATCTTGTGATCTCCATTTCTATCTAACTCTTTAATCTAAGTTTAGTGTTCAAACATACATATGGTAAAGAATCCCCACTATTTTTCGACTCAAAAGGAAATTCCAAATCAACACCAAATATCTAAAATTGAGAAGTTATTTATGCAAATTGCATTTCTACCCACGTTCATTCAAAAATTTCTATAGAATTTGTTAGATGTCGGATTTCGGTGTTTAATACCAATTCAAAAACTAAAAAGTTTCCTCAGCTCATACTAAAATTAGAAATAATTTTTCTAAGCGCAAATAATTTCTCCAAATTCATATTTGACACGCTATGCGTTCTTGCTCATAACTATAAAGGGATGATCCAATTTCAAAATAATTTCGGCACAATAAGAGGACGACCAAATAAATATTTTTGTGAAGACAACATTGTATAATTCACTACTGAAAAGATCAGTCTTAGTCACCATGTTAGACTACGTGAAACACCAAAAATATTTTATAAAATTCTCAAACATTTAATTTCATCTGATGCGTTTGCAAACTAGTAAGATTGGGAGTCTACATGTTTTGGTAAATTGGGTAAAATTAGATACACGTTACTCAAAAAAAAAATCTTAGAAAAGTTTAGAGTAAAACAAAACATGCTTATACTCATCACTAACTCAAAAAATTTCATAGGCGCAAGATGAAATCACATATTTCAAACATTCAAAGCTTCTATCATATCATATAAATAATATAATATTTGGTTCAAACATTCCATTGATAACTTATCTATTGTAGTAGTGCAATGATCAATTTCGAAAAAAATCTTAATCTTGTTAAAAACGAGAAGGGGGAAACTAGATTTTTTTCTCATTTTGGTTGTATGAACATCTTTAACAAGATAGTTCTACCCAAAACAAACTTTTGAGACCATACCAATACCAAAAATCCTAGAGATATGAGTATAACTCAACAATACTTTCTTTTAAACGATTTGGTTCAACTTTTGAACCATAACCTATCAAAACAAACATGGTGTAAAACACCAATGTATACCAACCTCTCACCGTATCCACATTTCACATTAACTTAGCTTGAAAAGCATTGTTAATAACATTTGATATTCTTGCAATGCCATGTCGTAAGACTTGGTTTAAAGCAAGCATATCAAATAACTTCATAATTAAAATTATGTTCATTTCTTGGTGAGAGTTGGTATTCATATTTGTTTTGACTAGGTTTCTTATTCTTTTGGTTTTGGTTTGGTGTCAAATTGTATCTCATAAGTTCCAAACTTGTATGAGTCACACATATATTGTCATAAACAATAATTCTCAATATCTAGTTTCCATACAACTCATTCTAAGATTGAACAATCAATTTATTTCAATCTAGAATGCAATTATTTGATCACCACAATAACTAAAAATAGTTCATCAAACATACCTCATTTGCTTTGAAATCTCAACTGGTCATAAACCAACGTCCACACTTTCCACACCAACAAAATAATCAGCAAACCATTGCCCCATACGTCGATTAATATCTAGTATTTACTCGCAATTTTTGTTTTCATTGGGAAACAAAAACTTACTCAAGTAAGTGAAATTATCACTTGTCACAATCATTTAAATGCAATAAGTAAGGTATGCACTTATGCAAGTACTAAAAAATCAAATAAAAATTAGAACTCCAAGTATCAAACAAAGTAAAGTTCTATAGTTATAACGACATAGATTATAACTTTCTACTAAGCATTTTATCAAATATTTGTGGCGCACTAGTTTGATTTCCAATAATGATCTTATATTTTTATTCCCAAAATAAAATTAAAGTAATAAAATCGAACATGATTCTTGAAAAGGCGAGGGTAACCAAATATACCTCAAGCTAAAAATTTTCCTACCTATAAGTCCTTTCTCCAAAAGTGATTGTCTATGGAATGAGTCGAGACAATACAACTAATCGGTTCACACTTCGTGTGATCGTATATGGATACGAGATCGAGACAATACAACAACGAAGTATGTTTACTTGATACAAAGGTTCGGACTTAACCAAACACAATAGGATTGCTTATCAAGTAAATAGGAATTAACGTTTGTGTAATTTACTTTAATTATAATAAAACAATTATAATGCGGAAAATAAAAGTAAATGACACAGCAAGATTTTGTTAACGAGGAAACCGCAAATGCAGAAAAACCCCGGGACCTTGTCCAGAATTGAATACTCCCAGGATTAAGCCGCTACACAAAATTACACCTAACTTTGTATAGTTGAGACCAAGTAACTAACCCTATAGTTCACCTAGTTCCATCTGTATTCCCACGCCTCCGACTTATGAATAAGTCACGTACTTGGAACAATTCCTTTGGTTCGTATTCCAAACAGTAAAGGAACAACAAATCTGTTTGGTATCAACTCTATTCAACCAAGTGATATGAGTCGGACAAAGGCTCTTCCGTTTATCTTAACATAAACTCCTTCGTCAGGTCCTTAGATATATCTTATGTTCAATTACCGAAGTAATCGTTTAAGATTAAGCCAACAACACCTTTAATCCGAAGAACCGTGTTGATTCCGATCTACTCAATTAATCAATCCAATCTACCACAAGGATAAACCGATTATTAATTGGATCCACTTTTACCCAAACAAGTATTGTGCACACCAAAGATTATAAAACCCAAGCCAGATCTTCAATATCTTCTTTGTCTTCAAATCTTCTTAAATCTTCAATAAAAACCTGCACACAATCACTTGAATCTCTTGTGATCAATCACGCACATAACGGAGTCTGTTAACAATGGATTATCACAAGATCGTCTTTAGAACTCACAGCAGTCTAAAGATCCCTTTCGAAACTCTGAACTAGTTTGAGTGAATCTTATATCAGAAGAGAAGATTCTCAAGAATAAACAAACTAGGTGCAATCAGATTTCAACCACCGTTAGTCAATCAAATTAATCGAAAACAAAAGATAAACCGCAATTATCTAGTTTCCCAACAACGGTACACGCTAGAGCTTCTCAATCCAAAAGAAGACTTTAAACTGAGCGACCGTAAGAGATTTCGCCTAATTAGGTTACTCTCCTCTCCGAATAGGCGGCTACACCAGTAACAACAACAAAAGAGGAAGTCTGTCGTTACGAAGGATTAGTTTGCTAGAAAGGAAAACTTCGAGTATTTATAGACATGGAAGTTTGGACACCAAGGAATTTCCAAAACCGAAAATATTCTCAAGATATTCATTAAAGCACAAGTTCGGTTTCCATAATTCCTGGAAATGCTCTGTCCAAAAATAACTATCGAAATCTCTCGGAAAATCTAATTAGTAAATGCACATTACTAATTATGGAATTTCCCTAAAATGAAATTAATAACCTTAATTAAAAGATTCTTAACTTACTTATGTTTCGATCCTGAGATTCTCTTCCCTTAGCCGTTAAGGAATATCTTTAAACAATTAAAGAAATAAACATTCACATCACGTGTTCAAAGTTTGTCGACATCTTTACTTTGTAAGTTCTCTTTCACACTTACAACCTTGAAACCGATTTGCCACACTTCCAAACAAGTTTAGAATTGGTTCATTTGACTTTCAAGAACTATGTGATTGATCAAACCAACATTCAATCACAATCATGGGTGTAACGGTTCTACCAAAACAATTTTCGGTTCTACCTCCATGTGAGTATTGTGCATAGTCACACTAGCTTTCCGAAAATTCAGTTGACTAGGTACTAGGATTGGTTCCCCACATATATATGGTATCTAACTTATATGTGTTGCATATGTCCATACGATCAGTTCCCCTTTGCTAAAAACGTGTTGCACATGTCCATAGGATCAGTTACCCTTTATGCTATAAACCTTGCTGCACCCCATACAAGGATCGGTTCCCCTTGTGATGTACTGCACCCCTTACTAGGATCGGTTCCCCTCTCCCAAAATTGGTCAGACACAAAAACCCGATCATACCACAGGTGATTACTTAAGATCGGTTTTACTAATAAAAGTTATACCAATACATAAGTCAGGCCTTTGTGAATAGTTCTACCAAGAACACAACAAGTTGTGAGCGGTTATACTCTATCACACATATTGGTTGTTCATAAGATATGCAATGAATAACAAAACCAATAACACCTGGCAATTTCCTTTTCGGTTCACAAACAAGTTTATGAACTTACTTCCTTAGAACACAAGTAAACATTGTTCCCTAGGATGAAATCCTCACCTCATACCCATACATAATCACAATAGCATTCAAATGATTATGGCGATGTCTTATCTACAAATTTTAATGGTTAAGCAATAAACCTCGTATTGTATTCCTTAATACTATGTCTATCTAGAGTTCAAATATGCTTCGCAGTTATGTTTTCAATATGCACGACTTGAAAGATACGTTAGGGAATGAAACAGTTCAAGTCAAATATCACTAACCACAAGCGGAAGGATGATTGCTTCTTCACATCTTCAAGACTTCGCAATACTTGTAATGTCTCATATCCTAATACTTTCAAGCTAACCTATACGAAGTTGACTCTAGTACATAATCAAGCGACTCTTAACATGAGTTTTGATTCACTAAAATATGACAACCAAACTTGACATACCAATGCTTGGTGGGTTCAACCGAGCCATGCTCTAACAATCTACCCCTTTGTCAATTTTAGTAACAAAACTCTTACATCATATGGATAAACAAATTAAAATACTTCATTACAATCCGCTTGATTCCCGATTCAACAGCACAGTAAAACTGCTTACATTCAATCCTTGAAAATGCAACAGCGGCATTATAATAACAAAGCTATTACTCCCCCTAAGGAAGATAGGTAGATATTCAATCCGCACGTCTTTGTTATACCAATTCATATGACATGTTACTCCCCCTTAGTCTGTGCTTTCACTCTTTCGTTGGATAAAACATTCAAGTACCAGTGTTCTTTTGCCTAGCGATGCCTATCAATATAAAATCAATGCCAACATCACCTGTTTACTCCATATATTTCTCCTCCTTTTTGTCACAAAAATGATAAAGAAACGAAAAAATAAAGGACAACACGAAAAGAATCTTACAAATCTCATAATAGACTTGCAAACCTGTAGAGTTAGGCACGAGGGTTCCACACATCATGTTCTGATAACCAATATCAAAACCGAAACTACAAGTAGTCTTATTTTGATATGTTACCGAGGAAACAATTGTCCGAAACAATTTTTCCAATTTAGTTTAGCAAACCAAAAACAACTAAGCACCTTATTCCCTTTGCTAAACCGATTGTTCAAAAACAACCGCTTAATTCGATAAGACCAAAATAAAGATAAACTCCATTTTTATCATCAGGTTCTAATTATCCATAAACTTATACCTTTCAATTTTAAACAAGACAAGTACTAGGTTAGTTAACTAGCATTTCTTGTTTAGGCATTCGATTAGACTTGAATAACTGAAACCTCACTTCGATGAGTCTAACTAAGATCAGAATTAACTTAATTTCACTTATCTAGAATCGAATTGGACTAAACAACTCATCCCGTACACAAATTATTTCGTTAAGCCATAAATAATTCATACAAACCAAAATAAATCAACTTGCATAATTATTCACCTCAACCGGAAGCAATTGAAACAACATAGACATTAAAAGCACCGCAATTGCACCGTAATTTTGTAATCCTAAACAATTGATATCATACAAAAGCAAGATAATAATAGTTTTTCTTAACCGGAACCAATTGAATCACACATACACATCAATTGTACCGAAATTTTGTAAGCCTAAAGTAAACAATTGATACCACACAATAAAGCAAGATAACAATAGTTTTTCTTAACTGGAACCAATTGAATCACACATCCATACACACATCATGGAATAAACATCAATTGAACCGAAATTTTGTTAAGCAAAAGCAAAAGCAACAAATATATATATATAACATAAACTCGGGCTTTTCTTAAACAGGAAAACAATTAACTAACAAGATTGTTACCTCAAATTTCGCATCCACTTCTCCAATATGATAGCATCTTCGTCCAGGGAGAATTGATATCGAAATATCACCACGTTGTCATCCTTATGCATAAACAAAAGAATAACAACAAACCTCAACCTTTACCCGAGAAAGGTTGAAAACCAGTATGATGTTGGATTCATTTAAATATACATGTCATTGCAGGGTGTGCTTTCCAACGGGATAGGGATGTATTGCAGTTTATATACCTGAGGATGAAGCTGTTCTTTTGAATCCATGCGGAAAAGTACCTTATTTAATATGTCATGAATCATAGATCTGTGTTCATCGATTGCTTTTGCTAATCTACTGAGGAATGTATGTAGTTAGTGTATTGGTCTCAAGACTTCTGTTTTAATTATACGGAAGATATACTAAAGTTGTTCTTTTGAATCCATGGGGAAAAGTACCTTACTTAATATGTCATGAATCATAGATCTTTGTTCATCGATTGTTTTTGCTAATCTATTGAGGAATGGATGTAATGAGTGTAATGGTCTCAAGACTTCTGTTTTAATTATAGGGAAGATATACTAGTGGGTTGCATATGTCCGCACTTTACAAGATAAGGCAGATATGTGGGATTGAACCTTTGAATAGCGGTGAGTGAAATCACTGAATGGGTATTGTGTTTTTATAATAGAGGCATCAAACTTGGTTTAAGTGATGGGAAAACATGTCAAGAAGGAGATCTATATAAAACTAAAGGGAAAAAAAGAAAGAGTTATAAAAAGTTTTGTGGGCATATAGTCAAATTTTGTGGATAAATAAATCCAAGCCATCTCCTTCGATAAATTCATTTAGTTTATTGTGTAAATTTCTTGATTCGGTAATAATAAAAGAGATGAAGCGGCCAAATATTCACCATGGTCGATTGCAAGCTTTCAACCCGACGCAAACATGTGTGATCACGTAGGCTCAAAGTACACATTAATTTACTTTCTTTCTTTGTATCTGAATTTCCGGTCAGATTGTGCTGGAGAATAAAGGAGATCTCTGAACAAAGTATGTATATTCGACCTTTTAACTTCGACTATATTTTCAAAAGTACGTATTTGTGACATAATAATAAAAAAAAAAAAAAAAAAAAAAACCCGAGGTAGTCAAATATGGTTAAATATCGGTTTACCGAGATGGATGTCATTTTTTTTTATTGATAAAAAAAAGGGAAACGGATGTTTTTTGTTTGTTCGTTTGTTTCTCTATGATTGAGCTAGAAGGTGCTTTCACAACTATGCCTTTGTAGTCATGGGTTTTTTGTTTTTCTGTTTAGGTTGTCTAACTAATCAGCAAACAATCAACTGATAGAAAATCAAAGGCTTACTTACATTACCTATATTCATTTCTCAGAAAATTCCATTATTTCAATGGAGTGTACGTTATGTGAAGTCGCAATGTCATTGTATGACCTACGAAAACGTACAACGGTGTCACTCGGGTACCAGCTGATGTTGTCGGTGTGCTGACCAGTATGACAACAATGCAAGAATTCAAACTGTGTTTTAAGCAAGAGTTCACTCTTTAGAACCCAAGGCACATATAACCAGTTTTACATATCATATTGGATACTGGATACTTCATATTTATGCAGGGATGTAAAAGTAAAGATCACACTATGAGGTGACTCAATGAAAGAGTTGACTATAAAGGTGGAAGAGCATGGAATTGATCATGGTTGCTCTAGCCGGGTCATACATTAAGAAAATAATCCTTCCAAAGATTATTGCAGTAGCAAGTTTTAGCCGTATATAAATTACCAACTCATTAAAAACCCAACCAACATCCTCCCATCAAGTGAAGCCGAGTTTACTATGTCCATTGTCATCAATAACTCTGATCATTTTTTTGGGACCCAAATTCAAAATATCCCTTAAAACATAAACATTCTATATCACTAATGACCACTGCTATCTTATTATTGATTTGCTTTGAAATGTTTCTGGATTTGGCCTAATTCCACGTTTCTTTTGACTAAAAATAATTAGAATCCCATTTGAACAGAATTATATTATAAGCGAATTAGACAATAATACTATTCCCTTCGTTATTTTTTAATAGGCCAGTTTTGTTTTTTGAGAAATTTAAGGAAATTAAGAGAACTAATTATTGAAAGTGGTCCTCTAGACACTTGTCAATAAAAGAAGTGAAGTGAGATGGTCCTCATGACACTTGTCAGCCAAATAAGTAATTGAAATGGTCTACATAACACTTGTCATCAAAAGAAGTTAAAAGAAAAGTGGTCCCAGAAAATTAAAGTAACATTTGACTTTCCCAATTAGGAAACCAGCCTATTTTTTTGAAATATTTATTTATAGAAACTGGCCTATTAAAACGTAACAGATGGAGTAGTATTTTTATTTTTATAATTTGGTCGATATTGTCTTAGATTAATTAAAAGAAGTTGGTCAAACCAACTGCAACTAATAATATAAGAGTATCATCCTCTACAAGGGTTACAAAAATTAACGACAAATTTGATGAAAATAGAATGTCATTTATCTTGAAAAAATCACAAGCCAAGCAGAAGGAAACTCACATTCTGTATCCGATCGACGTAGCAGTGGACGTCTAGTTATTTTGTAGTCTGTCTTTGTGAGCGGCATGGATCTGGGCCTAATATATAAACCCAACTCACTGTCTAACGGTGTTTCACGCAACAAATACTGTTATTTAGACAGAACTATTTAGGAATTTGGAGTAAAAGGTTCGATATATTCAAATGAGAAAGTTTCCAAACTGTGATTCCCATCTGCGCAAGAATGTCTAATAGTAAGTATTATGCATACAGCTCTTGTCCAAATCACAAGAATTATTTAATTTATGTACAAGACCTGTACATAAACCAGTACAACCGTTGCCACGGTGAGTGGGCCGACCGAAAAACTTGACGAAACGACACCACTACGTGATTGCATGGATTCGGATTTGTAAAGGATAAAATAATTGTGGCTTTCGATTGAATTCATCTTCTCCCCAAAACAATGTGGTTTTTGAAGAAAAAAATGACGGGCATTTTTTTTTTTCCTAAACTGAAATGTAGAATAAATGCAACTGGTTTATGAGGGGTACTTGGAACGCTACCTATGACTTACAAATTCTTCAGTGATATTTTAGATTCTGTTGAGATTTCTATGGGAGATGCACGGGTAACTAAAGTGGGTGCCCTTTGGGTAAAGTTCTTTGAGTTGTAATTTGGTCATTTCTAATATGTAAAAATTGTTGAAAAAATAACAAAACACAAGCGATCTGATGGCAAGACATGGATGATACCATGCATCTTGTGCTTAGAATGTTATCACCTTACAAGCAAGACACTACCACTACGTAGAGATAGGTTGGATAGGCTAATAGCAAGCCTTTTATTGAGAAAAATTTTCTTCCAATTTTGCGGGGTACTAAATTTAACTCGTGCGTCTTGAAATGTCTTTATTTAGGCATCACCCAGGCCGCCTTTGATGAGCTGCTTCCCAACTTCTTATGCACTTGGATATACATTTGCAGCGGCAGCAACCACATTGTTCCAGCAATGAGCATGTCTTGTATACAAACAATTCATAACTAATTAATGAACTAGTTAGCTCCTTTACGAACACAAACATCACCAATTCTTCCAGAATCGGTACAAAATTTATAAAATAATGTGGTAATCCACAAAGATTAATCTCGTAAAAGTAAATGAGCATACCTGCGAAGCCAGCCTAAACCACCTGCCTTGAACCGTCTGTCAAAGTGGTCAACAGAATTCACCCCATTACCTTCGCACTGCGAGCAACTCACAGCACCTGGCAATTAGAGAGAAACAGTGTTACAAGCAATTACCAAGTGACGGTCAAACAGTAACATCCATCTACAATGGAAATCCCTAATTTTTCATCTCCAAAAATCACTTTAAGCTTAGTAGGCATGCATTGTAATTAGCACTTTGAAATGACTCTCCATCAAGAAACACATATTCCACCCATAAACTTACCCAAACCCACTTAGTCTAAGTCTAACCTCAGGAACACAGAAAATAGTGGAACAACCAATTCCGACCAAGCATCGAATTTTGTTGGAATTCCTAAGTTCTCACACCATCCATAAGATATTCAAACTCCTCCCACCCACGACATTTCACTACTCCTACTACCCAAATTGTTTCTCGCTGAATACTTCTGAGATACTATGAGGTGTATCACTATCACTTACTACTACAATTTACAGATGAAAGCCTCAAACATCGGTAGAATATTCGATTCTCATTTCTCACTTACCATTTCCTTCACAATTTTCACAAACTATGGTTGATACTTGAACAATTGGACCTGGATTCGCATTGGCCTGAAAATTACACAACCAAATATTAATAAACCCCCCAAAATTTGGAGGAAATATAAACAATCCACACCAAATTCAGACACATAAACCCTTACCTTAACAACATCCACATGGACAAATCTGTGATGCCGAACACTTTCGCAGATCATGAGAACTGGTACTCTTAATATACGAATTATCTAAGCTTGAACCATCATCTTAGAGAACAGACATCTTAATACATTTGCGCGTAACTTCGACCCTCGTTTACCAAGTATGCACATAGTCTAGTCTCTAGTGTTGGCGTTTTGATAAAAATGATCCAGTGGCTCTCACTATTGAAAAGATTACCATAACCAGGACCTTGTACATAAAATTTGATCACTTAAAAGTTAAAAGAAACACCCCGTTCAAGAAAAAACAAAAAGCATAAGCAGAACCAGAGAATATAACAAAAAGAAATCACATCTCAAAAGAGGCTGAGACACCTATAGTTTTTACAGGCAGCACAAATTAGAGACAGAAAAGAAAAGAAAAGAAAAGATTCATAAGATGGCAATCAAGGATTTTTGGCTAAGGATGCATGCCTCCTACAGTCACGGGTCCAACTACTACCAGTTGGGTAATAAGTAAAGAATATGATCACTGAAACATAATAGCAATCTAAACAGCAGAAAATTGGTTGTCATTAAAAAGTGTCTTACAGTAATGTTAATTTCTGCAGCTTTCCAAGCTCCTTGGGAACAGTTCCTGATAGGGAATTAATACCCAGTGACCTGATAGAGAATTGAAGCATGAAAATATGTAAGCAACCTCACAAATATCAACGGCTATTAGTGAAAAAACATGAAGCTCCTGATTCTTTATTTCATGCTGTTTCCGGAAAAAAAAACCACAAAATGAACTTACAAAATTTCTAGCGAAGATAAATTGCCAAGAATTGCAGTTATGGGGCCTGTTAAGAAATTTTGATCTAACTTCCTGAAAGAAAGGATATAACACTTGGTATTAGAAATTTAAAATACACTGTGTCCATGCAAACTGTGTCCATGTGCTAAGTCTGGTTTCAACTGATGCAAAAACTTTACGCCAATTTGATTCGAAACATGCTTACACTGTTGCGAACTATCCATAATTCTTTGTTACACAGAGTAGTAAGCTTTTAAATGCTAGGACTTGGAAACAAAACACACACATAATACGTACAATGTATAAACAATGGTACTCTGGTGATGCCAAGTGATAGTCAAATCACAAAAAGCAGATTAGTAGTAACCAGAAAAGATGGATGGCATTAATCTGTCAATGGATACTGATAGGACCACTTTGAATTCAGTTACAGAGCTACCATGTTACTTTAAAGGACGTTTTATTTTCTTTCTACACTGTTCTCTACTTATGTTTTTCTCCTTCACACAAGCTATTGCTGCCAAATTTCCCCTTACAAAAACAGGCATTCACAATCTCATCTACATACGTTTTTTCCACATGCAATTATTCTAACAATTAAGATTCACAAACTTAGCAGTTGAATTCTTGTCAAAACAAAAAACAACACTTAGCAATTGGACATCGTTTTCTATCAAGCATATTTACAAACAGCTAGAGTGAAGTATACAATTTTGAAGTGACGGCAGCTGAACGACAACAGCAAATCAAATTGTTATTGTAATGCAACCAAATAAGGACCTAATCATGATTAATCCGAAGAATTAGCATAAGAGAAGGTTCAGTTCATTACCGTAGTTAGATTGACGGGAGAATGTAATATGTTAGTAGGATTAAGAGAGGTTGAAGGAAAATTTGTTGGAAGAATTGAAATTTCGAAAGAAGTAGAGTAAATCCTGCTCTACCCCCATCAGATCTATCAATTTCTCCTTCAAATCTTCATTCACTTCTTCGTTGCAAAAATTCCCAATTTCATTCACTTCCCAAATTCTTCGTCCCAAAAATTCCCAATTTTCCCAAACTTTAGCAGAAATTTAGGGTTAAGTTTGACTGAGATGGTAATAACGAAATTTAGGTTTAAATTAGTTCCCTCTGTTCCTCAATACCCATTGTGGATGGTGATGGTGGTGGAGATGTGGTGCTGGACTGAAGAAGAAGATGGAGCAGTTTCTTCTATATGAACCGAGGAAGAAAAAAACTGAAGGAGAAGGAAGATAAACGAAAAAAGATAAAAATTAAAAACTTTGAGGTGCCCATGATTTGAACCCGCGACCTTTAGTTCATTTTGACAAAAAAATCCAGCTACAACAGGAGCATTTTTGGTTTTTCAGCATGGACCATTCTCAATCTTTTTATGATAATTGATCACTTACATTTGACAAATGGAACATTATCTATATACCCCTAGTACGAGACTCCTTGAAAAATACCCTTTCCAACTTAAATTATACCCTTAAGCTTAATACATTACTAAAATACCCTCTTTTGTATAATGTATATACAAAACCACCAACCACTATTCAAAAAAAAAAAAAAAAAAAAAAACTTCTACTGCCCACCGCCAACCACCACCACCAACCACCAACCACCACCACCACTATCCACCGCCGCTCACCACCACCAACCACCACCGCCGCCGCCAACCACCAACCACCACCACCGCCAACCACCACAACTGTCCACCACCGCCAACCATCACCACTGTCCACCATCGCCAACCACCACCATTGTCCACCACCACTGTCCACCACCACCGCCACCAATCACACCGCCGCCGCCAATAACCGCCACCCGCCGCCGCCGCCCACTGCCACCGACAACCACCACTACCATGTGGAGTCAACTTGCTGAAGTTGTGTCCATATCGGAGGCAACTAGCTCAAGTTGTCTCCAAAAGTGGAGGCAACTAGCTCAAGTTGTCTCCAATAAATAATGTCCATATGGGAGGCAACTAGTTCAAGTTGTCTCCAAAAGTGAAGGCAACTAGCTTAAGTTGTCTCCAATAAATAGTGTACAGGAATAAGTTGCAAAACAAAATGGAGCAAACTAACTCAAGTTGTCTCCGAATCTGAGGCAACTAGCTCAAGTTGTCTTCAAAAGTAAAGGCAACTAGCACAAAGTTGTCTTCAAAAATTGAAAGCAACTAGCCCAAATTGTCTCCAAATATGGAGGAAACTAGCACAAGTCGTCTCCGAAAAGAAAAATTATACACAAATGAGTGAACCTAGTGTGATTCGAACACACATCTTCTGACATATAGTCAATTGTGCTACCATTGCACCACAGATTCGTCAACACTTCCTCAATAACATATCAAAATCACATACCAGCATCTCCCGCTTCACATCTCTTTACCAACAATTCAAACCACCACCAGACAGTACCACATCCTCCATCTCTGCTACTGTTACTCTACCTGCAACAGCTTCATGACCACAACCATCTATGCACACTTGCAACATGATCCGAACCGCTGCAGTCACTTCCATGCCCTTACTCAAACACCATCAGCAACACACAAGCAGCAACAACTCCTTGTTATGCTTTTCGCTTCCTGGATACATATTCAGTTCTGCTCAAATTCCTAAGCATTCATCCATTCTCTTGACTTCAAAGAATAAGCATCAGTAGCACAACCATCTTCTTCACTGTCTTCTTATATTATTCCTTCTAATCTCCATGTCATCATCATTCCAGTCAACATCAACACAGCACAAACAACTCCATCCATCAGCTCATTTGTAACTGTACTAGCTAGAACTCTTAGCTCCATAGTTATCTCCGTATATGGAGGTAACTGGCCAAAGTTGTCTCCGTATATGGAGGCAACTTGTTCAAGTTGTCTCGGTATATGGAGGAAACTAGCACAAGTTGTCTCCAATTTGGAGGCAACTAGCACAAGTTGTCTCCAATGATATGAAGTTATGTTCGAGCAATACATTCCTTGAATGACTATTAGCCAACTACACCTTTTCTTCAAGCACACAACTGCAAAACATACACAGTGCAACACAATCCTTGGCTGCAACACAATTAATCCTCCACTCCACCATCACTATAACCCTGAAATCTCCAACTCTGCAACAACATCAGCCCTGACAATTCTATCTTCTGCATCTCATTGTAACCACAAGACTACAACAATTCCTTGCGGAAAAACCTCAGTTATAGCAGCAACCATCTCTTCTCATTCAACAAACCCAACTCCTTATAAGCAACATCAGTCACAACTTGTTTACCTGCATATCATTGTAACCACAACACTCTCAACTCCTTGTAGGTATATTGTGCAGAAGCTAGATGGTAAATTGTGAGAACAAATGAAGGGAAGTAAATTGAAGTATATCCAGGCAAGCAAGATAAGGACAATTAATATGCCATGATAAGCTGATAAATATAGACATGAACAGTATATTACATAAATTTAATCCTATTCATGTTTGAAACTACCACTGACAAAGAAAACTACCACATTGACAAGGAATTAAATCCTTAAACATTTCCTAAAAGAAAACTTCCACATTGCAAAGTTTCATGATGATATAATGCATTATGAGATGGCTTGACAAGGTCGTGAAAGAACTTACTTATTAATGGAAGGTCTGAACATTTTCATTTAGCGTCAACCGATGCATCGTGGTGAATTCGACACTCTTCCTTGGAAGTTAAATGGAACCCATGTCAGTACCTCAATCAATAGCAGCAACATTAGCTCTCCCCGATCAGCACTCAACCAATGTAACTGCAACACCAACATAGCCTTAATCCATTGTCACTGCACTTTGTACAACCCATTGCAACTCCAACAATCTACAACCATCTTCTGTTCCTGCAACACCCATTCTCCTCTGTGACACAGCCACCAGATTCCAATTACGGCACCACTAACAACCACCTGCAATCTCACATACAACCACTGCATAAACCATTTCAATTTCATTAGTACCACCAGATCCTCCGCTGTTGCATTCATGACCTATCCATCTATAACAACAAACACCAATTCCCCATTCAATCAATCAACAACCTGCAGATTCCCAGTTTCACCAACACTGACTGTCAAAATCCACTGTCATCTGCTCCGACCCTTCAACATCACCATTACATCCACTAAACAGAACCCCAATTCCAATTTCCACTGGTCAATTCAATTCAATTCTCGACATCAGAATTCAACCCTAGATATTCATAAATTCGAATTTCATTTCTAGCAGCAACCGCAACCATCTCTTCCATGATCTCAAATAACAACTCAAACCCTAGTTTCCATTTCAATCACAGATTCGTTATTTCTTCTCTTCATCGATTCACGGCCAAAAATCTCAGATCCCCTTAATCAACATCGAGACTCAATCAGATCCATCTCATAAATCTTCAACTAATATTGAAAAACTCAGTGATAAACAAGTTTAAATTAACAAGAAGAACATTCAATTTCTGCATCTGATGAAGATTCGACGAAGATGTCTCTGTTGCCGTTCTCTGAGATGAGAGAGATTTGATGAGATTGATGAGATTTCCATGGTAGTGAGATTTGAGAATTTGCAGCGAATAAATCTCTCTTCACACGATTCAACTCCTCTCTGGTTTAAAGTTGCGACGGCGGTGGTGGATGTGGAGGGATGGCGGTAGTGGCAGAGGTGGTGGTGATTTTGAAGGAGGAGGAAAGAAATCGAAAGATTATTAAGATTATTTTCTTCGGATCCGAAAAGAGAATGCTGATAAGTCTAATACATAGAGATATGAGAATACTAATAAAATTGGTTTCCTTAAAAAAATATGAGGGGTATATACATAATGAATAAGGGTATTTGTGCATGACCCATGGATAGTAGGGGCATAAATAACATTCCCACTTGACAAAAAAGTGGTCATATAAAGGTCCTCCCTCGCTTCGCTCGGTCGGCCCAATTAGAGTAATTAATTATTAATAATATGATTTCAGGTGAATTTCCTCTGCTGTGGTTAAAAGCTGAATCAAGCTCTCTTCCTAGAACTTCTGGCCCCACCAAAAATATTTGTACCAATAGAAACCTCCGGTTTTTTCACATCACCAATATTAATCCAGAAACACCACCAACGAGTAATCACCGAGTTTCTTAATATCACGTCTTTTTTCTCCACTGCCTAATCTCCTCCCTTTTCCTCTCTGTTCTCCTTAACCGTCTCTTTAGTTCCTAAGATTTCTTTGCCAAATTATATCTGACGTGACTGACAAGCATATCTGGTTATTTTTTTGGTCCTCGAATTAGGGTTTTCTTCTTCTCTTTAATTAACGATATCAAAGATATATCAGGCTGATTGGTTTTCGCTTATCAACAATGGTCTTAGGTACATGGGCCGAGATGAGTGTTAAGGCTAACAGCTCAGCATATCAAGATTCACAACAGATTGGGTAAACAAGAACGAGTATACTGGGAAAGTCTTCATGCTAGTTTTACGTTTATTTTGTTAGCATTAGAATAGCATTCTGTTAGCGTTTGAATAGCAAATAAGTTGTAACACCTAAGCTTTATCTTTCTCAGTATAAATACATCTCGACTCCGAAAGTTTAAGTGTGGAAGTCATTCCCCCAAAACCAATTTCTAACTTGGTATCATCCTCTATCCAAGCTTCGCTTCCAAAACCTAAAACCAAACACAAAAACCCTATCAAAAACAAAAACAATGACAACAACCAATCAACTCAGAAATGTCCAGATTCATCATCTGGTAACACTCAAATTAACCGAAACAAACTATCCACTGTGGAAGACACAGTTCAAACCCATTCTGAAGGGCCATGGTTTAACTGGCTCCATTGATGGCACAAAAACAATACCACCTAAAACCTTACCAAACTCTACTGCTGTGAACCCTGATTTCACTGCGTATGAAGAACAAGATTCCCTGCTGGTTGGTTGGCTCAACTCAACACTCACTCCTGAAGTTTTAGGGGTTGTTAGAGGTTTAGATACAACAAAGGAGGTCTGGGATACTTTGGAGGCAGAGTTTGCTCCAAAAACGAAGTTTCATCAAATGCACCTGAAAAAGCAACTTCATTCCCTGAACAAAGGTAATAAAAATCTAAAAGATTATTTTAATGATGCTAAAGCATTGTTTGCTCAGCTTGCAGCTACCGATTATGTTGTTAATGCTGATGAGATAAAGCAGTCCATAACAAATGGATTGAATCAAACATACGATCCGATTGTCACTGCGCTCAGCACTGTTGAAGATTTGGATATGCAAACCTTTTATGCGCACCTTCTGACATTTGATTTGAGGCAAGAATAACATCTCTCTGCTATTCAACAACCCATAGCTAATGTCGTTGTTGCCAACCGTGGCTCCTCCAGCAAATCTGCGCCACGCCACTACAACAACTCACATTGTGGACCACCTCAGCCCAACAACAATTTGGCAACTCGAGGTTCACAGCCATCTCAAAGAAAATCTCCCAAGTTTGAGATTCCATGTCAGATCTGTAAGAAAGATAATCATCAGGCAGATCGCTGTTGGTTCCGTTATAAACCAAGCAATAATCAACCTTGTCAGCCTGATGTATATATTGCTCTTCCAAATGGTGCACATGGAAATGATTGGATCAACGACACTGGAGCCACTCACCATCTTACGTCAGATATGAGAAACTTGACTATTCCCCATGAATACGATGGTACAGAAATGGTTCATGTTGGCAATGGTAATACTCTTGGCATAGCTCATGTTGGTAATGCATCATTCACACTCAACTCAATATCATTTCAGTTGAATAACATATATCATGTCCCTAAGATAAAAACTAATTTGTTATCTGTGTGCCAATTTTGTAAAGATAACAATGTGTTTTTTGAATTTCACAATTCTTATTTCCTTGTGAAGGACAAGCTCACGGGGATCATTCTGCTGCGAGGACTGAATAGGAATGGGTTGTACGTTTTTGAAGGAGTAGATATGCTGGACAACCTTGTTAAGACGCAAGCTCATGTATCAACTTTCTTCCCAGTATGGCACCAACGTTTTTGATAACAATGTCCCGCGACGGAAGTGGTGAAAAAGGAGATTTTTGAATTTCACAGTGGTACCAAAGAAATCGGGAGTAACGGAGAAATTCTCGACAGAGAATTAATACTAGAAAAAGATCACTTTCCACTCATTGATCAAATGCTTGGAATCTTACTATTGCTTTCCTCGGATGGATGAGTTATAACTTGAAGCAATGACGGAATATGTTGGAAACATAATCAAGTGTTCATGGATTTACTTTAGTGTCTTTTTGTGATTCTTTGACTCCTACAACAATTTGTAATAAATTCGAAGGACTTTTCCAAGATAGCATCACCACTTGCACTTATGCAAAAAGATGTGGTTTTTAACTTTGATGTGCAGAGGCATTCAATCGCTTGAAAGAAGATTAAAAACTAATTTGATGCGTTGGTGCGCTTGGGCGCGTGTGTGCCAATTTGTAAAGATAACGGCTCTATGATCATTTGAGCCATCAGGACGAGCCGGAGAGTTTCTGACGCAGCAACCATCTTAGGTTAATTATATGTTCAAACAAATCCCAAAGAACGTACGAGAGGGACAAACTTAAGAAGATAGCAAACCAATACATATGGGATGATCCCTTATGGGAAAACATTGTAGTGACCAAGTAATACGTATGTGTTCCTTTAAATTGAATTTAAATCTTGGATCAATAAGGATAATCACATGTGATAGGTGTCAAAGAACCTAAGAATATAGCTACAAACCAATTTGTGGAAGTGTTTGGGGTAATGGGCCCTTTGTCAATTCTAATGGGAATTATTATATTCGTGGATTACACTGGGAAGCAACCAACTAATGATCATTTTGTGCAAGCTAATATATTTGCAAGGTTTGGAATAACGATGGAGGTTCACTTCAAAAAAGTGTTCTTTAGCTTGTTAAGGAAGTCCCTAATTGCAACTCCTACCATAAAACAAATGGACAAGCCAAGTTTTGAAATCAATACAAGGAAGGAAGCTTAATGATGCTTTTGGCATGAAATGAAAGATGCAACATGGAGTTGGATGGGAAAACTCAAGAGTTAGAGGAGATTCGCAATGATCTTCGATTTACGAAAAGTATGATAATATGATTTCTAACTTTGACTTTTGTTTAATTCCCCATGTAAATTAAGGTCACGTTGGATTGGACCTTTATTGTGACTAATGTGTTTTCTCATGAAAGAGAAAAATGGTTCATGTTGGCGATGGTAATATGGGGGAGCGATATCATTGCTTTTGAACTCCAAATCTAGAAACTTGTGCCTTTAGGATGAACATATTTTATCATGTGAGGAACCAATTAACTAAAAGATAAAAATCTAATTTGTTATCGGAATATCACCATATCACATTCCTAGTTTTTACAGTATTTATCTATTATTCTTTGTCACTAAAAAAGATAACGAAATAGAGTGTTGTTATGTGTTTTGAATTTAACAAAAGACACTGGGAATAATAAAGATGTGTGAAAATTCTTATTTCCTTGTGACAAAGCATGCGGATCCCGTTCAACTATCTAATTAGAGTTTATTTACTAATATTTGAATTGAATTTGCAAGGTAATGATTGGATTTAGGTTTTGTAGGGACAACGTTGATTTTGTTTGATTTGCCTTAGGACAAGCAAAGTCTAAGTGTGGGGGAACTTGACTATTTCTATAGAGTTTATGCCCATGAATTATATCTTATGTTTGCTTTGAGTTATCGCTTGAGAAAAATGGAAATCATTCATTTTCTCACGAAGTATCACTATGGTGCTTTTATCTAAAGAATGGGTGCCTATAGTCATTTGTTCGAGGGGTATCCAAAATTTCTAATACCCTAAATTGAGCATCATTTCCTCTTCCTCTTTGTTCAAATGAGAAACACAGAAATATCAACTCTCAAGAATCAGAATTGAAGCTAGGAAGAGAAATTGATTTTAAATAAATTTGAATGAAACATATATCATGTCCACGAGATAGAGATGATGTCGAGATGGATTTAGGGTTCTTGGATTTGTTTGTCCTCAATTTGTTGAGATCTGCTTTGAAATTGGCTATGTGTTACTCATGATTGGCAAGAAAGTCAAGGTCTTGGAGTTTCATCTCAGCAGAGCTGGTTATGAAGGACAAGCTCACGGTGGTTAATGCAGATTTGAGATCATTCTTGAATATTGGAAGGCATGGAGAGGATGTCATGGTTGTTGGTTCAACCGGATAAACCATGGAAATGATTGGATCGGGAAGTGAATCGACTAGTAATGGAATCGAGCCATCCGATATGGGTTACAAGTGATCACCACGCAAATCAGAAGGCGATTGACGAAACTTGACTATTCCCCATGAATGGAACGATATATATTGGGTGGTCGGCTCGGCAATGGTGAATCTCGCAAAGAAATGGTTCATGTTGGCAATGGTAATACTCTTGGCATAGCTCATGTTGGTAATGCATCATTCATGGCATCTCAACTCACAAATATCATTTCGTTGAATAACATATATCATGTCCCTAAGATAAAAACTAATTTGTTATCGTATTGCCAATTTTGTAAAGATAACAATGTGACAAAACCTTTTTTTTGAATTTCATATCTCAAATTCTTATTTCCTTGTGAAGGACAAGCTCTTTTTATCGGGGATCGTATTAGTAGATATCTTTTATTAGCCTATTTCAAACTTAATGCTCCTAGAAGACATTAGCTAATCATGTATCATATGGCACCAACGATTAGGTCATCCTATGTTAAGAATTGTGTCTCAGATTTGTCTTAAAAATTCCCTTTATGTTTCCAATAAAAAGTTTGAGTACTGTCATTCTTGCCATCTCAGTAAGAGCAAGAAGTTGTCTTTTTCCTTGAGTAGTACTATATATGACACAACCCTTGAGTTTGGTTGTGTCGGATATTTGGGTTTCACCTAAACAATCTAGGGCTGGTTTTCGTTACTATCTTCTCATAATGGATGTCTTTTCTCATTTTACTTGGGTGTTTCCACTTGTACAACGTTCTGATGCAATGCAGACTTTTATCCATTTTCACAAACAAGTGAAAACCTGAAAAACCATACAATTAAAGTTTTCCAGTCGGACAACGCTTTAGAGTACAAAAAGTTTACATCCTACCTCAATGCATCAGGAATTCAGCATCGTTTCTCTTGTCCACATACCTCTCCACAAAATGGGATAGAAGAAAGATGTATTAGACATGTCACGAAATCTGGTCTTGCTTTGTTGTATCATGCCCATATGCCAAAAAGTTTTTGGGCTGATGCCTTTACTTCTGCGTGTTTTCTGATCAATAGGCTGCCTAAATCTGCATCTGAAAGTTCAACCCCTTTAAAGCTTCTTTTTGGCTTAAAACCTGACTACAAATTCCTGCGTGTTTTCGGGTGTTTGGTTTATCCGTGTCTTAGACAATACAATGCTACAAAACTAGACCCCAGATCTCTTCCTTGTGTCTTCATAGGGTATAGCAATGCGCACAAAGGGTATGTGTGTCTTCACAGAGAAACCAACAGGGTTTATATATCTTGTCACGTTCGATTTGAAGAAAGCACATTCCCTTTTCAGTCTCATCAGCAGAAGGATTCTCAGCTTTGTCAAGGTAAAATTCCATCAAGCACTTCTGTTTTATTGTCACCACCATTTGTTCGTTGTTATGAACAAGATTCTTCACGAACAAATTCTGAACAATCACCAGTGCATAGTGAAGCATCTATGCAAGCTTCCCTAGTTGTGTCAGCATCCCAACACTCTCCGCAGTTGTCACCAATATCCCCAGATGACAGTCCAGCTAGTACAGCCTCGTCATCAGGTTCAACATCACAGTCTCAAGCTGCATCTACAGCCCCTAAAGTTCGACGTGAATCTGTGACTCATTCAATGGTGACGCGATCAAAGGATGGTATTGTAAAACCCATCAAGAAGTTATGTTTAACTGCCTCCAAGCACCCACTTCCTGATGAAGAGTATATGGAGCCAACATGTTACAGTACAGCTTCAAAAAACCCCAAGTGGAAGGCAACCATGGATGTTCAGATTAATGCTCTGATTCGCAATGGTACGTATTCTCTTGTGAAATACGAGAAGGGCATGAATGTTGTTGGTTCAAAATGGGTGTATCGTGTAAAACAGAACCCGTATGGCAGTATAGACAAGTACAAGGCTCGTCTGGTTGCAAAAGGCTATAATCAGCAGGAATGTTTGGACTATGGGGAGACGTTTAGTCCTGTCATTAAACCATGCACGATACGGCTTGTGCTCTCTATTGTTGTTATGAATCAGTGGGATATCAAGAAGCTTGATGTGGAGAATGCTTTTCTCCATGGTCAGTTAGAGGAAGATGTGTATATGCGGCATCCGACTGGTTATGTGGATCCAGATTATTCAAACCATGTCTGCAAACTACATAAGTCACTTTATGGACTTAAACAGGCGTCGAGGGCCTGGTTTTCTAAGCTCAACACTTATTTGCAGACATTAGGGTTCCAGGGATCCATATCTGACAGTTCCCTGTTTATTTTAAAGACTGCCACCTCTATCACATATGTTCTAATCTATGTTGATGACATCATTGCACCGGTTCACATCCAGATCAGATACAAAAATTGATAGCTGACCTTGGAGCAGCTGTTGCCTTGAAGGATATGGGTGATTTAAGTTATTTTCTAGGTGTAGAGGTTCTGAGACATACTAATGAGCTGGTGTTGACTCAAAGGAAATATGTTACGGATCTTCTGAAACGCACAAAGCTAGATGGTGCAAAACCTGTTTGCACACGCTATCTCCTTCTGTTAAAATACAAAAAGTTGGAATAAGGAAATTTGTCGATCCTACATTGTATCGTAGTGTTGT
Organism: Papaver armeniacum; assembly: GCA_023531295.1. Classification (NCBI taxonomy): domain Eukaryota; kingdom Viridiplantae; phylum Streptophyta; class Magnoliopsida; order Ranunculales; family Papaveraceae; genus Papaver; species Papaver armeniacum. The sequence goes on from JAJJWW010018965.1 coordinate 116,182, forward strand.
TGGTGCACTACAGTATTTACATCTAACAAGGCCGGATATCTCAGTCGCAGTTAATAAGGTTTGTCAGTATATGCATGATCCATATGAGGAGCACTGGGAGTTAGTTAAAAGAACTCTTCGCTACCTGAAAAGTACAGTTGATTATGGCTTGCATCTGAAACGAAGCAAAGACTGTTCTCTCCAAGCTTATTCTGATGCAGACTGGGCAAGTGGTTTGGATGACAGGCTCTCAACAAGTGGCCACTGTATATATTTTGGTGGTAATCTGATATCATGGAGTGCAAGGAAATAAAAAACGGTTTCGAAATCAAGCACAGAGGCTGAGTATCGGGGTGTTGCTATTGCAACCTCTGAGCTGATATGGATACAGTCTTTATTGAAGGAACTATGTGTTGTGCATCACACACCAATTTTATGGTATGATAACCTAGGTGCAACTTATTTTACGGCGAATCCGGTGTTTCATGCAAGAACTAAACACATCGAAATTGACTATCACTTTGTCAGAGAAAGAGTGGCGGATAAACGGCTTGTTGTCAAGTTTATAAGCTCAAGAGATCAGCTGGCGGATATCTTCACTAAGGGTCTGCCTGCGCCTAGATATCAAATCATTCGAAGCAAGTTGCACGTACGTCAACTATAGTACAACTTGAGGGGAGGTGTTAAGGCTAACATCTCAGCAGCTCAAGATTCACAACAGATTGGGTAAACAAGAACGAGTATACTGGGAAAGCCTTCATGCTAGTTTTACGTTTCTTTTGTTAGCATTAGAATAGCATTCTGTTAGCGTTTGAATATCAAATAAGTTGTAACACCTAAGCTGTATCTTTCTCAGTATAAATACATCTCGACTCCACAAGTTTAAGTGTGGAAGTCATTCCCCCAAAACCACTTTCTAACTATGAGTAAGCAAGCATTCACTAGAAAAAAAACAGAAGGTTACGCATCGAGCAACTACTTGCTAAAAAAGCTTTCATTGTGGTGCAATACTTTCGTATCAAGAGAGCACTAAAAAATCACGGGCTAAGGAGGTTGCGAGTTTAGCCCATGTTGCTCAAGAGGTATGTAAATCTATGCTACTGCGTGAAGCTCCAGAATTCAGTATTTTTTTGTTATTGACACAGTATTTTTTTTCTTCAATTCTTCTACTTAAAGCTCCGTGAATGAAAGAACTTTAATTTGTCGTTACACATATGAATCACAAATTCAGTTTATCTATTATTTTTTGTTTCTCACAAATTACAGAAGCCAGGATAAGTCGTAGGTTCGTAATTGGCGCAGGTGAAATTTTCTCATCTTAATCTTCTCTACTTCCGTTTTATGTTGTTATAATTTCTGTTGGTTTTTTCATGTAATTTTTTGATGGACATAGAACGGTTCAAAGAGATTTGGTTTAAATGATCGAATATGCAAAATATGTTATATTATTAACAAAGTAGGTTTTCCATCAATTTCTTGGATGCTAACCCTGATTTGGAAATGATAAAATAATGCCTGGAGTACATGTTGATTGTTGGTCGACGATCAATTGATTTGAACTTAAAATTCAAGAGTACGACATTATTAGGTAATTTTCGTGTTTCTCTTAGGGCGAAATTATGTTATCTCATGGTTAGATCGTCCTGTTGGTACATGTTGAGCCAAATTAAGAAATGTTGTACTCTTAAAATGACTTCCATACCATGCAGAACACCTACGACAAGTCAGGTTGTGAAAATTTAACACAAAATGAATTGCTTAAACTCAAAAATGTACATGCCGGAACCATGTGGATCCCTTGAAACAATACAACACTAATAGATATATGTATTGTTAATTTTTATCAACATATTGTCCAAATGCAAATTTGAAGGAAACTTTGAATGGTATATTGATTGTCCTTTTGGTTCTTGCAATTGCTTATCTTCACTTGCACATTTAACATGTATGTATGTGTTAGGACCAGACTTACTTTAGCTATTGAAGTGTATATATATTCATAAGTTCCGAGATCGTTGCTATCACTATGAACGCGAATTTTTCACTAATATCGTCATGTACTGTTGTTAACTCGGCTTCCATTTATGTATGGTTTGTATGAACCGTATTTTATGTATTAATCACATTTAATTTTTTGCTATCTTATGTTTGCTTAGGTGATAGGTGTCTAAAACACCTAATTTTATATCTAGTATTTATGCTTTCTTTGTTATTGTCTTTGTAAATTATGTATCTTATGATTGGTTTTGAGTTGTTAGGTGCAATGGAGTTATTCTGAGCAAAAGAAGAAGAAATTAGCCATTTAGAGTAAAAAGGCGCAAAAGCGCCATTTCATGTGCAATTGTTACTGAGAACGAAGTTAAGCCAAGCCGACAATAGGAGACCGCCACTACAACTTAGTCTGGAGAAGCAAGGGGGCCAAACAACCATGATGGCCCTTATCTGATGAGTGGTGCCTAGAGTCACCTTGGTTACCCCTTATCTGCCTTACCGGGGTGGCTGTATCCCCTCTCATTTCCTACAACAACCCTGAAATTGAGAAAGAAATCATTTCTTCTCATCATTATCTTTTATTTCTGAATCTATGGCGGCACCTAAAGTTCAGAGAAGAGAGATCGACAGAAATGGAGCAATTCAGAGTGGGAGAAGGAATTTAAGATGTTGGTTGATTGAAACCAAGATGGGTCTGATATGGATTTAGGTTCGAATTGAGTTTGAACACGATTGAGGTTAGGGTTTTGCTGTGATGCTGATATTCATGGGATTAGTGTGAAAGACAGAGGAGAGGAGAAGTCTGAATTGAAGCTGTCTCTGTTGAGATGTGAATCGATCTTTGTTGATTGTGGGTTCGATGGGAGAGAAGAAGCGAGATGGTCGTGGTGATGGGGTGAACCGGAGTTAGAGATGTAGAATTCATAGAAAAGAAGATTGAGAAGATGATGCTACCATGGATCGATGTAATTGGGTTTGTGATGCTGATGTTGAGTACAATACGAAGAAATCTGATATGGGTTTGCCTCTGATTCAGAGTTAGGGTTTTCTATTTTGGATTAAAATCAGATGAGTGATGAACATGATGAAGGAATTGGAAGAAGATGGGTTTGTGTGTTAGTGAATCACAAATTAGGGTTCTAGATTCAATTATTCTGCTGCTAATGAGAAATTGAAGCAGAGGATGATGATTATCATGGGTTTGTTCCAACTCTTATCTGTCCATGGAGGTGGATGATTGTGGTAGAAATGGAGAATGGGTGCAGTGATGTTATGCAGTAGTGGTTTCAACACAGTTGTTGTGTGTTGATTGAATGGAACAACAGAAGAGGAAGAAGTAATTGAGACCTGGCACTGGAAGTGGTATTGCTTGTGAACTGATGGCTTGAAGCAGCATAATGGATTATGCTGTGTTATTTTGAAGTGCACATGGCTGTGACAGAATTACAGGTTGAGTTGATGGCTGTGATAATAAAGTTCAGATGGAGCTGAGTAGAGTGTGGCAGTGAACTGCAACAGATGGAGCTGAAGAACTGGTGCATAGAAGACTCAGATGGAAGCTGACATTGAGAAGCAGATGAGTGGTAGCAGGCGAAGCTCAAGTTTTGTGAGCTGAGTTGCGATGGGGAATGATGTTTATGAAGCTGCAAGTGAGATGGAGGTTCGAATCTGAGCTCGAGTCAAGGAAGAGATATTAAGGCAGTTGCAGTTGTACTGTAGCTAAAGATGATTGCCGTGTTTAGCTAGTTATGGCGTGAACTATGAGGTACTGGTGAAGAGATTATTTTGCTGGATTGTTGCTGGTTTAGACGGCTTGTTTGTGTTGTTGAGTTTTGAAGTTTGCTGGAGTTCAAGAAGCTGCAGAATGGTTGTTGGTGAACTCTGTTGGACTTGAACAACAGTCCAAAGAGTTGTTTTGCAGGTCAGGTATGAATGAGCCGATGGGAGTGTGTATGCATATAAGAAGGGAATGACTGGAGTTTAAATGAGAAGGTCGGGTGTTGGTGCTGGAACTGGCAGTGAGTTTGTTTGTAGGCAGTGATGGTTTTGCTGAGACAGTGGAGTTGTAGCTGGAGCTTCAGAGATAATGATGGAGTAATTTAACTCAGAGTTGCAGGTGTTGGGAGTGGCAATGCAGGGCCATCATGGTTGTGACTGAGGTAATTGTGCAACAGCTCAGGCCTGTGCAGTGGCCTATGCCAAGACAAGTAAGCTCAATCAGCCAAGTCAGTGACTAACTCACACCCTGACTCGGTCTGACTTCTGAGTTGACCCAAGTTGACCCGATTGAATCGTTTGACCGGTGACCGGGTGGACTTCGCCGGTCACCTGAGCTCTCTTCCGGTACTTCTCCGGCCAATTTCCGGCCATAATACCAGTTTTTCGGCGACTGTTTGTGGGACATATTTTCACATGGGTATTCCTCACATATGGGCTTGGTGGACATCTTGTTATTGGACTTTGGGCTTTGAAGACCTAGTTTTGGAAAGATGAAAAGCTACAAAAGGAGAAAGTTTTCTACAACTTGAGGATCACGTTTTTCTACTTGGAGTTTTGGAGAGCGGCGACTAGGGTTTGCTTTTCATTTGTTTTTCATCTTCTTCATTATTTTATTATTGATTGTGATTATGATGAACTCAAAAGCTATGAGTAGCTAAACACATATTATTGGTTATGGGATAAAGTTGATTTCCAACATGTTATTTGATTCAATGAATTAGTTTTGTCTCAATACTTTATTGTTTATGATTCATTATTAATATTGTCATATGATTTGATTGTTTGTTTAGTTGAGTCCGGAATCAATCCGATTATGATTCATTATCCCTGATTCTAAGTAGCATAGTGTGGTTATTACTTGTTGTGATACATCTTTATAATCGCATGTGAATCATAACCTTAGTTAAATTGAATTAGTGCTTTTACACGTTTGATTGCCTTGATTAGTCTTATTCCATAGAACTTAGTGCTCTTGGGTAGTTAAATCTAATTGTGCTTTTACACTTTAGGTTGCTCTCTAAGTAGAATTCACATATACATCTTTTAATGTGGTTGTGATGAAATCAGGGAATTAGCGGGATATTCTTGCGATCAAGGTATCCTAGGACTTTTAGTAAATGAGAGATTAAAATACCAATTCTAATCGTTGATGAAAATACATGTTTGTGAATGATACTATCCCGTGACCAATATCTTCTCCTTATTGATTATTCCATTTATTTTATTGCTTTCAATTATTTTTATTGCTTTGCTTAAACAAAAATCCCCCCTTTGGTTACTAAGAAACTGAAATTTTATAACAACAAAAACCTCTCTGTGGGAACGAACTCTTTCTTACCACGTACTTCATTTATATTTAGTAGAGTGAGAAAATGAAATTATTTTTGCTCGGCTGACAACCGATCATTAGGGTAGTCCTATAATATGTAAGGCTTGCGCATATTTTCTCATAACGATGAGATAACAAAATGATTCACCAACGTGATGAGTGATGAGTTCACGAAACTCAATGATGTAATGTATACTCATTAGGCATTCTTTTATAATGGGCCTTGAGATAATTTCCAAGTTGTAGATACCAGAATGCAGAATGAAGACTCGAGTCCCTTCCTGATGAAACATTTAGGTAAGTAATGGAACATTAATTACTTGACCATCGAATTTGAAGCCTTAATTCTTACTTTACGCAAGTGAAGATAAATACAAATAAAATGGTCAGCATTATGTGATGGAGATATGTAAGCACTACTGAATATGGGGATGCCCGCTCCAAACAATCAAAAATTGTTCCAGTCTTCTAAGTACTTGCTTTGGATGGAAGAATAAAAGACTAGATGAAAAGGAAGAACTGATAAGTTCATCTGTTGGTATGCTCATATTCTGATATGATTAGCATCTTCAAGTAGCTTTACAGTTTATTCTTCACTACATCTTTATTTTTCCAGTTTTTCCTTGGTAGGAAAATAAATAAAGAAAATATGTAACCATTCAGATCTTTTTAGTTATTGGAATTGGTAAGACACATTTCTGCAAAGATTCCAGCTCTTGTCCAAATTACAAGACCTGTATTTGATCCAGAGATAATGTAATATCATTACAGGTAATGTGGATGTGGAAACCATGTCAGGTTCGACAAATGGATAAGGGATACTTGATTTCTTTTGGGCTCAAATCTACCGGGCCCAAAATAGATTGGAAAACCCTAAATGAGTATTGTCGAAACACCGTCGCATTTAGTGTTTTTTTTTTGAACCATTTTTGGGGACTACTCAAAAATGGAGGGGACTACTTTGTGATAGAATTGTCTACCTATGCTTACAAGGGGTGTCCTGAAGTGTGGAAATGACTAACCTACCCTTAATCTAAAAAAATTAAAAAATTAAAAAATTAATCTAATAAATATACACACTTATATATATAACCAAATCTAAATCATTAACCAATCAAAATCAAAATCAAATCCATTACTTTTAATTTTTCACAAATCTGTTACTATTAGAGGGTTCATTTTCTTCTCTTCTTTCCGCTTCATCGTCTCGATTCAAAAAAAAGTTCCACAAACCCATTACTCGGAAAAGAAAAAAAAAAGAGTAGTAATCATCAAAATGAGTTCAAAATGGAAGTTGCAGAGAGAAGTTCGGCTAGGAATTATGTGAAACAGTTTGTCGAACTAGCCGAACTTAGCTTTAATGGAGTTTTTTCATTCAGAGAAAAGTTCGGTTACCTCGCAATTTTTTTTCCCAGCGGAACTTTTAGTTCGGTTACGTCGTATTTTTTTTTCCTTGTTTTCCTAGAAGAACTTTTAGTTCGGTTACGTCGCAATTTTTTTCTCCTAACCGAACTTTTCTCTGAAAACCTATATATTGAGTTCGGTTACGCCGTAACTTTTTTTCCTAGCCGAACTTTTCTCTGAAAGCAAAAACTCCATTAAAGCTGAGTTCGGCTACCCGTGGCTTCAGAACCATTAGTCGAACTACACTTGCAGATGAGTTCGTCTACCTGTTCTTCAGATGTCGTAGCCGAACTTTATTCCCATGGTTGAAATCAGTTTATAAATTTTTCATTTTTTCGAAAGTTTTTGCCAATACAAGCTACATTAACTAAATTTGAAGTATACCTAAGTACCCAAAACCCTCATTTCGAAATAAAAAAAAAAAAAAAAAAAAAAACCATTCTTCTAAAGAATTATTCTTTTAAAAACACCCAACTAATAAATCTAACCTCACTTATTAATTATTACACTAACTAACGCTAATTAATAATTACACTAATTAATTTAATTATCAAGGGCAAGTTTGGTATTAATAAAATACTTAGATAAGGGGTGACTCATTATTACTTCTAATATCCACCCAAACAATTGAGGAGTAGTCCCCCTCCATTTTTGAGTAGTCCCCAAAAAATCGTTCTTTTTTTGGGGGCTTGCTCGGGTAGGGGTGAGCATGGGCCGGTATGGACCGGTTTTCACCTCATCCGCATCCAATCCAATACACTACGGATTCAAATTTGGCATCCGCATCCAATCCAACATCCAACGGATTCGCATCCAATGGATGAACGGATTGGGTGCAGATAATCCAATGGACTTGTGTTAGTTAAAATTTATAATGAAAAAATAAAGCCTATATAGATGACTTCTTATACAACCTACACATTTCTAGCAAACACTCCAAGCAAACACCTAAATTTTTTAAAATTATCCATATATTTTCTAGAAACTATATAAATGCCCAGTAATCTAATGGGTATGGATGTCCAACGGGTTTTCAAGGTTGCATCCGGGTCCAATCCGTAATCCATTGGATTTCAAAAATTCCATCCGCGTCCAACCTGTTAACGAACGGTCCGGACATCCAAAAATAGTTGAAGAAGTCCCAGCAGTTTCATTATTTAAAAATGGAGGGGGGACTACTCAAAAATGGAGGGGGACTACTCCTCAATTTTTTGGGTGGATATTAGAAGTAATAATGAGTCACCCCTTATCTAAATATTTTTTTAATACCAAACTTGTCCTTGATAATTAAATTAGTTAGTGTAATGATTAATTAGCGTTAGTGTAATGGTTAATTAGTGAGGTTAGTGTAATGATTAATAAGTGAGGTTAGATTTATTAGTTGGGTGTTTTTAAAAGATTAATTCTTTAGAAGAATGGGGGGTTTTGTTTTTTTTTTGTTTTGGGACTACTCAAAAATGGAGGGGGACTACTTTGTGATAGAAATGTCTACCCTATGCTTACAAGGGGTGTCTTGAAGTGTGGAATGACTAACCTACCCTTAATCTAAAAAAAATTAAAAAAATAAAACTAATCTAATATATATACACCCACTTATATATATAACCTAATCTAAATCATTTAACAAATCAAAATCAAAATCAAAATCAAATCCATTAATTTTAATTTTTCACAAATTTGTTACTATTAGAGGGTTCATTTTCTTCTCTTCTTTCCGCTTCATCGTCTCGATTCAAAAAAAAATCCACAAACCCATTACTCGGAAGAAAAAAAAGAGTAGTAATCATCAAAATGAGTTCAAAATGGAAGTTGCAGAGAGAAGTTCGGCTAGGAATTATGTGAAACAGTTTGTCGAACTAGCCGAACTCATCTTTAATGGAGTTTTTTCATTCAGAGAAAAGTTCGGTTACCTCGCAATTTTTTTTCCCAGCCGAACTTTTAGTTCGGTTATGTCGCAATTTTTTTCTCCTAACCGAACTTTTTTCTGAAAACCTATATATTGAGTTCGGTTACGTCGATTTTTTTTTCGTAGCCGAACTTTTTGTTCGAGGTAGTTACCACAGACACCCTTGAAGGGTTGGACACGTGGTGGAGATAAGTTATGGACGTGTATTGCACTGGTGGTCTCTGACAAATGAAAACTCTCATTTCGAAATCAACCATCTTAATAAAATAAAAAAAAAACAAAACCCCATTCTTCTAAAGAATTATTCTTTTAAAAACACCCGACTAATAAATCTAACCTCACTTATTAATCATTACACTAACCTCACTAATTAATCATTACACTAACGCTAATTAATCATTACACTAACTAATTTAATTATCAAGGGCAAGTTTGGTATTAAAAAAATACTTAGATAAGGGGTGACTCATTATTACTTCTAATATCCACCCAAAAAATTGAGGAGTAGTTCCCCTCCATTTTTGAGTAGTCCCCAAAAAATCGTTCTTTTTTTGGGGGCTTGCTCGGGTAGGGGTGAGCATGGGCCGGTATGGACCGGTTTTCACCTCATCCGCATCCAATCCAATACACTACGGATTCAAATTTGGCATCCGCATCCAATCCAACATCCAACGGATTCGCATCCAATGGATGCACGGATGAACGGATTGGGTGCAGATAATCCAATGGACTTGTGTTAGTTAAAATTTATAATGAAAAAATAAAGCTATATAGATGACTTCTTATAGAACCTACCCATTTCTAGCAAACACTCCAAGCAAACACCTAATTTTTTTTAAAATTATCCATATATTTTCTAGAAACTATATAAATGCCCATTAATCTAACGGGTATGGATATCCAACGGGTTTTCAAGGTTGCATCCGGGTCCAATCCGTAATTCATTGGATTTCAAAAATTCCATCCGACCAACCCATTAACGAACGGTCCGGACATCCATCCGCACAAATACGGTTGGTCCCGGTTAAATCCGCGGATTACGGATAAAATGCTCACCCCTAGCTCGGGACATCTAAGGGGTGAGCCGCGGATGTCTGGATGCGGATTTCGTATCACCCGCGTCCAATCCATTTAAATGGAGGATTTGAAATTTTCACCCATATCCAATCCATTACTTAGTCCAATTCATTACCCGCGGGTGAGCGGATTGGATGCAGATGAATTTGCGGATCTAAGAAAATTGTAAACAAGAACGGATAAATGTTGAACATGAATAATACAACTTAGTTTTAAAAATTAGATTATTAAAATATAAGTAACTAACATAACAAGAATAACACAATGTCTTTCCAACAACCAAAATTATAATATTTATTTAAGATCAATGCAAAATTGATACTTTTGGAATATTATTGAGGATCTTCAATGCTTCTCAATAGCTAACTATATATATTATCTACCGATTTTCTATAATAATCTTCAAATATGTATAATACTAACATTATCCTTAGGGTTGGGCGCCCAAAGGATGGGTGATGTTCCCCTCGCGTCCAACCCGTGAAAGTGACCGGTTTAAAAAATTCACCCATGTCAAATCTGTCAAGAAACGGATTGGAAGTCCACCCTACAAAATACGGATTGGTTTGGGTAAAATCCGCGAATTTGGGTGTTTTTGCTCACCCTAATATCTATGGCAATTTCATATCTCTTTTGTTAAGAGAGAAAAATGAGATATGAAGAAAGCAGGATCACGGTCGACTCACATTAGCTTGGACCGCTTCCAAATATATATATATATATGTAGTCCGAATAATAGTAATCAGTTAATAACACTGCCGCTCTACACACACTCGCTGTCAACAGAATTTTAACATAATTTATAGGATTTTGTTTTACTACCACCGTTGCAATCGGTACAATCGCCACCGAGGCCACCAGTAGTCATGGCGGCGAAAATACTTAAAAGTAGGTTAAAGGTTACTTTTATACGATTGTGCAATAAATTAGAGTGGTAATAACATCATTTTGCTCTAACTCGTATTTTAATATCATTCTTAATTAATGAGTCAATAAATATTTTTACTTCTTTTTGGATTTCTTATATTTCTTCCTTTAGCAGAACGTATTCATTTTTAGCTAAGATGAGATAAATAAATTTATATACTAATAATTTGTCGAAGATATATGGAATTCTTTCCAGGTTTTCGTGTCCAAAAAGTCTAATTTTTCGTATGATGTCCAGTTCTTAATTATTTTAACAATCAATGGTTAATATTGGTTGTAGTTATATATTTAATTATGTTTTAAAAATGGATTCAGGTTGTGGTTATCTATTTAATTGTGTTTTAAAGATGGATTCAATCCCAATTGAAAAATAAATGAATAAAACTTTTATTGATCCGGGGTTTGTACCTAATACAGTTTTGAATACCCTCAGAATTAAGCCTTTAAACACAAATTTCTACCCGCAACCTCGTGCAGTTGAGACCATATAAACTACTCATAGTTACTTAGTTTCTTCGGTACCCCCGTGCTTACAACAATCTGGCCTATTCATGTGAATTCCTTAACAGATTCTACTGTCAAAAGTTGTTTCACCTCTGTGAAGACTTCTGCAACCCAATTACTTTGGAATATCTTACAAAAAGTAAGGAACCCAGTTATTTCCTAACCACTTAAATCTAATGATTAATTTAGAGTCAAGGATCTTCTGTTTAGATATATAATCCAAAGATTTACTAAATCCTAAACTCCTTGATAAATATCAATCAAGATCACAATTACTGACACAACAATCTTGATTCTACAAGTTAAGTTTGTAAAATAAACAACTTATCGATATTACAAGTCTTATATTTACAATCAAGTCAAGCAGATGTTCACGTGAAGATCAGAAACACAAAAAAAGAAAACTTCAAATCTTCAAATTCAATCTTCTAAATCTCCAATAGTAACAACCTACACTTGAATTCACTATTTGATTCGTCTCACATATGGGAGTCTGTTAATGTTGGAACATCGATAGTTCTATCCACGGATTTATAACCACTCAAATTTGTATAGTCGAATATTTGAAGTTTTGAGTGGCCTTATATCATAAGAGAATAACCATCGAATGTATAAGCACTTATCTAAAATTTAACTATGAGTTAGTTCAACTACAAGTACTAAACAAAGAAGTGAACTGTGTCATTCTTAGTTTCCCTCTAACGGTACTACTAGAGCGTCTTGATCCCAAAGAAGGCTTTAAACTAGTTTATTATGATTTTGTCCGAAATAAACCAGACTTACTCGTCATTGTTGAATAACAAGCCTTGGTCATACCAGCTCCGCTATTTCTAGTGTTATAACAAAGATTGTCTGGAAACAAGATCTTCCAAAATCGAAAATAAAATAATATTCAATAAATTGTATTTCAATTTTTAGTAAAGATCCTGCTATTATATGATTATATTAACATGTACAACTCATCTATAATATATACAAAACATTGTTTCTAAAATATATGATCAATAATATTTTCTAAACATTAATAATATTTGAGATATTCTATTAGTATGACAACAAATATTAGCTAGTTGCAAATCTACGTACTTTTCTAAATTAGTCAACTAGCTATTTGTAATATTCTAGGAAAGGAAGCCACATCACGATTCCAAAGATGGTATTTGAAAAGGAGATGGTACCAAGTACACTACTAACTTTTTCGTTCAGCAACATGTATGGACAAAACCCAATAAAATCACAAGTAGGTCAATAGTAAAGACCCTTGTATAAGATTGTATATAGAGTTTCCCTTTATCTTCCACAATCAATATGTATATGCCAAAGATCTGTGTACCTGATTGTGTAGACGAGTTCTTGGATATTATCAAAAATCAATATCCAAGATCAATCTAGTATATACACGAACTGTACAAGATTCGAATCCGAACAAGCACGAGACTTGTAATCTATATTTCAAGATACGAATTCAACAAGAACAAGTCTTGTCGGATCTCAATTAATAAGGGCTCACTATCTAGATAGATACTAACTACTTGTGATATTCTTATTATAAAGATAAACCATATAACGTCGAAAAGGAAATAACACGAGCTACCAAAATTTTGTTAACGAGGAAAACCGCACTGGTAGAAAACCCTGGGACCTAGTCCAGTTTGAACATCATATTGTATTAAACCGCTACAAACATTATCCTACTATCAGACTACGGACTAGACTGTAGTTGAGATCGAATTACTCCTCTAAGAAATTCATCTTCAGTCGTGCTCATGTACTCTAAACCCAACGTGGTTCTACACACTTGATTCCCTTAGTTAACGTTCTTTACAACCTAAGATTTGCTTCAACCTTAATGAAGCCTTTGAATACGTATCTGCCTCTAACATACAAGCCTATTTTATTCCCTTTTTATATGTTTCAATCTAGGTTTTGAAACATGTTTGTGGAAGGCAAGTCAAGAAAACCTCACGGATTCGGAACACTTACACTCTTATTAAAGAGAATCCTAGGTCATTACCACCTCACAAGAACAATCCAAGAAATCAAAGAAAAGTTTAAATAACTATCTTGTTAAATCACAAAAGCTGATACAAAAGAACTTTGTGATTTTTATCTATATTTTTCCTGATCTAAATTTCATGAACTTCAATACCAGTAGAACAAGATCCAGATACAAAAAATATCGGGTAAAAGATAGTCTGACCAGGCTTCACAAATTCCTAAGTGGAGTCTTCAAATTCATAACCTAATATAGTCCCGTAAAGAAACCTAGGTGATAGATAACGACTCTAACTTTGCAACTAGCACACAACAGTTCCAGGGATTGAGAAATCCGGCTTTAAAAGTCTCTTTATTTATATATTTTCAGTGTTATATGTAGCTTTTAATTCAAGATAAGGCGGCTTAGAATCCAAGCAAACACTTTCCCAGTTTATATGAAATTTTAAGTTAGGAATTCATGTAATTATGTGAAAAATTACCATGAAATTACACAGAAGATTATGCATTATGGCCCCAACATTAATGAAACCATACATAATGATAGTTCGAAGGACGAAGCAAATCCGGGAATTTCCAAGCAGTAATGGTATTCGTGAATACTCGATCCTAAATAATAATTCACAAGTCCGATAAGAAATTATAAATAAGTTGTCTTAGAAGTGTTTATAAGAGTGTAAATTTTGAAATTTAGATGAAGGGAAAAACGGTCATTTTATGACCACATGCAAATTGGTAATTTTACAACTAGTGGCGAACCATCATTCCGAGCTAATAGTTGTCATTAAGGTTTGGCAAAACCGAAATGGGAGAAGATTGAACGTAAAGAAAAAGCCCTGAAGATAAGTTTGATCCTCATTGCCAAAACACAAAATCAGCCCCATTGGTCAAAACTCAACTCTCACAGGAGAGATTCTTCCCTTAGACTTCATGAAACTTATAGCCATGATTTCTAGTATAGTTCCAGCGATACACCGCTGGTTGTGATGCCGTAATTCCTAGTATACATCCACGACGAGATACTGCTGGTCATGGAGGCTCAAAAGCCTGATGAAACGCCCCTAGTTGACTCATGAGTGAGCATGAGCAGCCATTATTTCATCACGTCCTCGCAAGACACAATTGGTCATGAAGCCATGATTCCTAGTATACTTCCCCAACGAGATACTATTGGTCAGGTAAGCTCTGTAGACTCACATAACGTCCACAGATGACCTATGAGCAAGATCGGAGACATCCGTCTCTCGTAAGCAAGACTCGCCTTTATTTGAGATTAGAGACTGATTGCTAGTATATCCTCGCGAGATAGTGACAGGTCATGTATACTCTAGGCCACGACTCAACTTACTGAGGCCTCTTGAATAATTCTTAGATCCCCGCGAGACAAAACTGGTTATTATGCGTCCTGGACCTATGACAGACTCCGAAAACATCCCTTCGGGATGCAACAGGTCATGTCTGCTCTACCATACATACATCGTCGTAACTGACTCCTAGCATATCCCTGTAAGATACGTTGGTCGAAAACAAGTGAGCCAAGGTCTCATAGAGGCATTATTAGGTATACTAGCCTCTCTCTCCATCTCGAACATGTCTTAGATGACTCTGAAGAGACTCAATCTCATAACCTAAGCACAACCGGCCTCGTGATAGTCCGAGTGGAACCAACTCGTTAGAAAAGTCTTACACAAGCCAAGACTCAGGCTCAAGCCTCACCTAGGGCACCATGTTTCTATGCTTCTCAAAAACACTCACGAATAGTAAATTGAGTCTGAAATGTACATGTTTGTTAGAGCACTACTCGGTTGAACCCGCCAAGTGTTGGTATGTCAAGGTTAGTTATCATATTTTAATATCAAAATTCATAAGTCGCTTGATTAGATTACTAGGGTCAACTTCGTTAGGTTAGACTAGGAAGTCTAGAAATGTTGAGACATACAAGTATTACTATGAAGACCTGAAGAATCCGAAAACGTATCGACATCAACGAAGACATCATCCTTCCACTTTAGGTTAATAGTACATGACTTGACTTGTTTCCATTTCTACATGCGAAGTTATATACATAAAAATATGTTAATAGAGACTTGATCATCTTATTATGATCAAAGTGTCAATGAATAATATATCAATAGTTGTGAATGCTTAATGTTGGTATATTATATTACAAAGTAGAATGCTTATCTTTTGAAACTCGTAATTGCGACATCAAGTTACAATGGATATGTAGTGCATATGTTTTATTTCATGTCTAGAAAATTATGTTTAATTACATGAGTTTAAGGAAGTAGGCTAACTTGTTTCGTAGTTGAGAAAAAATCAATGGGATTGAAGGTCCGGTTTTCCTAAAAAATTTAAGATTGGACCGATCCTAACCTATATAAGGAGTCAAGGTAGAACCGATCCTAACTTATGTTGGGAGTCAAGGTAGTTTCGACCCCTACCTATATGTGGAGTCAAGGTAGAATCGGTCCTAATCTATGTTGGGAGTCAAGGTAGAACCGGTCCCAATAGGCAAAACCGATTTCCTTAATTATGTACACTTTAGGGTGTGTATGATTTGAAAATTGGGTTTGCAAAATAGGAATGTTCAAGATGTCGACATAATGAATAATTTGAACATGAGCACAAATCTTATATTTTATTGTTAAAAGATATTCCATGATACACAAGGTGAGATATCAAACCGAAATGTTTGAAGATCTTTTGAGATTTTCGAATGCATATGTTTTTTTTTACCAGCAAAAAAAAACATTTTCTTGGAAATATATATTAGTTAAATACTAGCTAATATTAATTTTTCCAAGAGGGATTTCAGTTGTACAGTTGGATATTGGTTGGAATTAGACAAAATCGAATTTAGTTGCTTTATTGCATATCTTGAGAATACTTTCGGTTATGGAACTTCCTTGGTATCCAAACTACCTTGGTCTATAAATAGTGAAGTTCATTCTTTTTACAAACTTATCCTGAGACATGCACTTCGTTTCGTAGTCGTTGTTGTAGCCGACTAATAATGTTACTTGTAATACTATCTTGGAGAGGAGAGTAACCTAATTAGGCGAAATATCTTACGTCTGCTAGTTTAAAGACTTCTTTGGGATCAAGAAGCGTCTACTAGTACCGTTAGTGGGAAACTATAATTTATATTGTTATTTTAGTTTTTGGTTATTGATTTGATTGACTAACGGTTGTTAACTCTTAATTGCACCTAGTTTGATTATTCTTGAGAGCATTCTCTTCTAACATAAGGTCACCCAAATTAGATCAAGAGATTAACAATAGTTCAGATATGATTTTTGATCTGACATTGACTTATGATCATCCATTGTCAACAGACTCCATTTTGTGCGTGATCGATCATAAGTTGGAATCAAGTTTGTTATTGTACAGGTACAAGAGACTATTGTATTCCTTAATACTATGTCTATCTAGAGTTCAATCATGCTTCACAGTTTTGTTTTCAATATGCACGACTTGAAAGATACGTTAGGGAATGAAACAGTTCAAGTCAAATATCACTAACCTCAAGTGGAAGGATGATGTTGTCGTTGTAGCTCCTTGCTTCTTCACATCTTCAAGTCTTTGCAATACTTGTAAAGTCTCATTATCCTAATACTTTCAAGCTAACCGATACGAAGTTGACTATAATACATAATCAAGCGACTCTTAACATGATTTTTGATTCACTAAAATATGACAACCAAACTTGACATACCAACGTTTGGTGGGTTCAACCGAGCTATGTGTTAAGTGCATATTTTGCATATATTTAGTGTTGAATCCATGCTAGTAGTTGCTATATATTCTTGCGAATTATTGTATATTACTCTTGTTTTTCTCTATTTGTGTTTTATTAGGTGAATCGTCCAAAAGAAGTGAATATGCACTTAATTGTGCAAAGAAATAAGTTAGCTACAAGTGGAGAAGGGCCAAATACCAAGTGGAACTCGTTCGATCCCAAGAGTTCTTGATATCATCTCGAAGAGAACGAAAAGACGAAGCCAATGGCGAAAGAACGAGGTCATTCCGACATCGTATGAAGATTTTATGGGCATTTAAATCAAGTTAAAGTGCGCGAAGTTGTCGCAACACATAATTTATAAAGGCACCCCTATTTATGTTAGGGGCTGCCACCTTCTTCCTCTTTACCAACCACGTAAACAGCAGCAGAGAGTCTTGGTTCTCAGTTAAATGATGATAAGCCAAGGTAGGATGATCTTTATGATGGCAGAGAATACTGAGAATAATTCGTGGTGATATATGACGGAAGTGACAGGAAATGGAGTTGATGTGGTTGAAACAATGGGTTCGGAGATGCATTGATGGCAGCAGCGAGAGTTAAGGGAGAAGGCAGTGAGAAGTATGTGCTGCTCGACTTTGAGAAGGAAAGGTGATGTGAAACACAGAGGATAACTGAGACTCGAGTTACTACCTTGGTGGACTGCCTAGAGATGATGGAGTTCGAGTAGAGTTCAGTCACGGCAAGAGATTGGCAGAGAATATGGTGATGATCGGTGATCTTCTGGTGCTGGTACCTGATGGAGGAAAGAAGAATGAATCTTGTGTTGGACTTAAAGCTCGCGGTGGTACTGTTGGCTATCGAGCAAGACAGGAAAGTGGTAAAGAATCTGAAATCGAGTTGGCAGCAATGGAGGATAGGCTTCGTGAGTTTCATCGTTGATCGGTGTTCTTGTGATGATCATGACCGTGAGAGTTATTGTAGCTAGCTTCACAGTGATGCTCGATGTTGCGAAGTGAGAATGAAGTTGTGGACAGAGTTTATGGTGATGGATTTGAGGACAAGACAGAGACTGGATTTGGCTGTTAACAATGAAGGACGGAGGAGGCTAAGTTGAAATTCCATGGGAAATAGATTCTCACGGAGGCAAGAGGGTCCGAGGATTGTTCGCCGGTAAAAACAAAAATCCAGGGAACATTTATTTTCACGGCGACCAGACTGTCCGCGAGTAGATATCCGAACGAAGAAAATTCAGGGACTTTTATTTTTCATGGAGACTTGTATATCCGCGGAATCGGGAGATTACGGTGAGTAGCCAAAGAGTATGCATGTCGATTCCATGAACGGACAAGCCATTGATACTAATGGGTTGGACTATTCGGTATTAGGCGCGGACCACTTGGCTGTTAAGCCATTCCATTCCGTGACCCTCTTTGAGCAGATTTTGGTTGTGAATTGCTTTTGGAAATTCGGCCAAATTTGGCAACCTACTTCGCACGGATTCGAGCACGGACACTTCTACAATTTGGAGACATATAAAAGAAGACTTCTTAACCTAAATAGATATCTCTACACATCTCATAATACACTTTTGTTCTTCATAAAATATTTTAGGGTTTACCCCTTTAGGGGGAAATCGAGAAACGGTGTAAACATGAGAGGCTAAACTTTATTGATTAAGGATGAATTCAATGTTCTAGCGTGAAGCTTTATTATTATACAAATTTGTTATGAGTTTTAATCATCTTATCGTTTGTTTTCACTACATCTATGTTTATGAGTGATTCTTAGATTGATTTGGGATGCATACTAGATTAGTCTATTGATTGTTCTATTGCTAGTATTGAGTTAGGAGATAAGTAATCGTCGAATAATTCATACACAAGTAGAAATCGCAAGACCTTGCAGAGGGATTCTGTGGAGCAATTGCGAGTGAAGATAACACCAGCAAGTGAACCTTGAGCTAAGAGTTTAACTACTAGGATCAACCTAATTCACAAAGCCTAAGCGTTCGATCGGATTACACCTTGAGTGAGCTATTACTTGGTGGTTCGGTTGGATAGAATCTGATATTGGAGAGCTTCCGTATCCGTGGTAAAAGGAGTTTTGGGGATAGCACTGAGCTAGCTGCTTTCCTACGGTTGGTGATGAATGGTTCTAATGAAGATAGATAAGTATACTAATCCAGTTATCGCTTGGTAACGGCGAAGGATTCCTTAATCATCTCTTTCTTTTATTTGTTATTACTTTTATTTTACTTGATCAAACAATCCCCCTTGTATTTTATTATTTTGCTGAACTAAATAACATATCAATTACACGGCTCTGTGGGAAAGAACCTTACTACCGCTATATTATTTATTTAATTAGTGGGAAATATATCGAATAATTTGTTGTGGTTACGACACGCATCAAATTTTGGCTCCGCTGCCGGGGAGCGGTTGTTAATTGATTTGTTATTTATTTAGCTTGTTTTTGTTTTTTTAGATTTTTTCTTTTGTTCTTGTGAGTCGTCATGTTTCCTTATGGACATAACATGTTCGGAGCACAAGACCAGTCATCATATTATTGTGGTAATTGACCGGTTGTCAGCCGAGCAAAAATAATTTCACTTTCTCACTCTACTAAATATAAATGAAGTACGTGATAAGAAAGAGTTCGTATCCACAGAGAGGAAATTGTTGTTATTCAATTTCAGTTTCTAAAGTAACCCAGGGAGAATTGTTGTTTTATCTAAGCAATAAAAATAATTGAAAGCAATAAAATAATTTGAATAATCAATAAGGAGAAGATATTGGTCATGGGATAGTATCATTCACAAACATGTATTTTCATCAATGATTAGAATTGATAATTTAATCTCTCATTTACTAAAAGTCCTAGGATACCTTGATCGCAAGTATATCCCGCTAATTCCCTGATTTCATCACAACCACATTAAAAGATGCATATGTGAATTCTTCCTAGAAAGCAACCTAAAGTGTAAAAGCACAATTAGATTTAACTCCCTCAAAGCACTAAGTTCTATGGAATAAGACTAATCAAGGCAATCAAACGTGTAAAAGCACTAATTCAATTTAACCAAGGTTATGATTCATATGCAATTATAAAGATGTATCACTACAAGTAATAACCACACTATGCTACTTAGAATCAGAGATAAACAACTATTTCGTATTGAAAACCCTAATCTAGCAATAAAGATGATTGTAAATCGGATTGATTCCGGACTCAACCAAACAAACAATCAAATCATATGACAATATTAATAATGAATCACAAATAATAAAGTATTGAGACAAAACTAATTCATAGATTTAAATAACATGTTGAGAAATCAACTTTATCCCATAACCAATAATATGTATTTAGCTACTCATAGCTATGGAGTTCATCATAAAAATATTAATTGAATAGAAGAAGATGAACAAAAGCAAACCCTAGAAGCGTAAACAAAAGCGGCTCTCTCCAAGTTCCAAGAATAAAACGTGATCTCCAAAGTTGTAGAAGACTCTTCCTTTTGTAGCTTTTCATCCTTCCAAAACTAGGTCTTCAAAGCCCAAAGTCCAATAACAAGATGTCCACCAAGCTCATATGTGTGGAATACCCATGTGAAAATCCGTCCCAAAAAATAGTCGCCGGAAAAATGGTATTATGGCCGGAAATTGGCCGGAGAAGTGATCGGGAAATAGTTCAGGTGACCGGCAAAGTCCACCAGGTCACCGGTCAAATATAACGGTCAACCGTTAAAACTAACGGTCAAGATAACGGAACTAACGGACATTGAGTCAGATGCTGAGTCAGGAACGAGTCAGCTCTGAGTTATCTGACTAGTCCTAGGACAGGCCAGTTGCACAGGCCTAAGTCTTACATGAGCCATAACATCTGTGTTGCACCATTGTGGTGCATCACAACTCCACTCCAGCCATCTTGAATTCAAACTGCCAACAGTACCACCACCATTTCTACATCTTCCTTAGGCCACCTGAAATTCAGTTCCAGCTACTGCCTTCGACAAACCAATCCCATCACCACATCAATCATCCTTGGCTACACAGCTCACCAGTTTGAACATCACTTAACTCAGAAAATCATCCGTTTGCAGCTCCATTATCACCAGCCAGTTCTCCACCATTCTACACATAACTACTGCCATCTTGTAGCTTCAATTGCAATCCATAACTCAAGTCATACTACCATTTAACCACCATTGCAACCAAGCCACAGCTGCATCTCATACACACTACCAACTGCGAACATCCACCACTTTACTGCAGCTTTAACTTGAGCGCTGCAACAACAGCACCAACACTGATTCCTCCTGCAATTGCAACTTCCACAAATACCAACAAAATTACCAGCTCCATCTTCCATACCTGCAATCTAACTGCAACTTGTAGCTCATCTGCAATCCATTACAATAACAACAGCTCAAGCAAGCCATTTCCATGTAATACTGCAACACATACTTCCTTCTCCCTGTAATAGCATATCACAGACAACTACTTCATTCCCACCAAGTCATGGCATCAACGCCATCTACATCTCCTTGAGATTAACCACAAATCCCCCATCAACATCATTTCTGACATACCACCTGTAATATCAATTTTAGTCACTGCTCTTGTCAGTTCCTTGCTCAGCTCAGACACAGACACAGACACATACAGCTGATTCACTCCATTTCCTGTAATTCTTGTCTTCACCTTCTACAGATCCATTCCTGCAACTTCATTTTCTGCTTTTCTCAATTCCAAATCAACACCATCAGCACATCCCTTGTACAGCTCCAACATCATTGCTTCCATTTCAAACACATCCAACATCACTTGTAATGCAATACCAGCTGCTAACAACGCCCACAACACCATCATCTGCCGTTGCAATCACTAACTCCATTCTACTCAGCTCCATCTAAACTGCAATCTACCAACACCAGAAGCTGCATCAACCTCTATTCAAACCCTTTGCTGCTAATTAAGTTCATTATCTCATTCTCTGCCAGCAACCAACAACACTGCACTTGGGACCTGCAGTCTCCTAGCCAACAACAACACAGCCTCAACATTGTCTTCTTCTATCTTTCTAAACCCTTCTCATACTTTGATTTTTTTTAACTTCAATTAAACCCTAAACATTCTTCAAGAGCACCAACACAAACCCTCAATTTCTGTTTCTATTCACTTCTCAATTTGTTGCATACTCGAATCCATTACAGACCCAAGTCTCAATTTCTGCAAACCCAACTTCTAATTTCTTCTCAGATTCACACAACCCCCCTAATTGCTCAATTGAATCTTCAAATCTTACCACAGTATCAACTCCCATCTCTTCTTCTCAGTGTAACAGAAGAAACAACTGAAATTTCAATGAACAATCCACAAAAACCCATCGATTTCACCAGCTTCAGTTATTCATCTCTATCTCAGATTCAGGATTCAGCAAACCCCATCAATCTTCTTACAAGCTCTGTGTTCTTCTGACTTCTCTATTTCCGGCTGCAGTTTATCTAATTCTCCAACTGAGTTCTCGATCTCCTCTCAAAATTCATGAACTATAACTCTCAGGTGCCTCCATTTCTTGGTTTCATCTTGGTTTTAGACAGAAACAGTAATGATGAGAGAATTATTTTCTCTCTGAATTTTAGGGCTATGTAAGAAATAATGGAAGTGGATATATCCACTCAAGTGGAATGGATAGGGGGTTCCCAAAATGATTCTAGGCACCCATAAAGAGGATAAGGGCCAACCAACGATGTATTTTCCTTGCTTCTCTAGACTAAGCTGCAATAGTTGGCTTGTCTGGGCTCCGCTCCCAGTAGCAATTGCATATGAGATGACGCTTTTTCCCTTCTTGCTCAAAATATATGATTTCTTTTCTTTTCACTCCAAATGACTCCATTGTACCTGATAAACTCAAAACTAAACATAAGAGATGCAATTTACAAAAATAATAGCAAAGAAAGCATAAATACTAGATATAAAATTAGGTGTTTTAGACACCTATCAAATTCCCCCACACTTAGACTTTGCTAGTCCTCGAGCAAATCAAACAAAACAAATTCTAAAACATACATACAACTCCGTGTCGTCGAGGCTACGGTCACTTTTAGCATAAATAACAAGCCTTTAAACCCCTAGGTGTCCCTAGTGGACGAGTTATAGTCTCGTGAGGGTTTACTAGAGATATACCCACAAAACCTACTCTTCCAACTTACTAGTTCTTCGTAATAATAGCATCCAACGCGCTAAGAAGACATAGATATTCTGCACACTAGTCATAAGAAGTTAGACACAAATATTAATACAATCTCATCCTTAAAAGTTGGGAGAGAAATAACCATCCCTTATCGAAAGAAATTCGGGTTCGGAGTGATCGAAAGTCTTGACTCTACCTCACAAGAAAGGGTTTTATGAAGTTGCTCTCAATAATAAATAGATTTTTATGGGTCACACATGTGTCCAGGTAGGAATGAAGAGAGAATCCTGCGACACGTTGAATGGTAGGAAGGCAATACCCTCCGAATTGTTTTGAAAACCCACATCTTTTATCTTTTTTTTTTTGAAAACCCATTTTTCTGACGATCTCTAAGAAAGGAAATCAACCACTTAACGAAGGTGGGAATATACTTACTTACCTCGTTATCCGTTCGGCATGCAGCTAGCACCACTCTCACAACATCCATAGAAACGTCTTCGGTCTTCAATCGGTGTCTTCATCTTCGTCTTCGGTCTTCAACTCTTGATGATAACTCTTGAACTTCGTAGAATCTTGACAATGTAACTCTTTCCTCTAATTCCTTATTGCTTGAAACTTCTTTGTAGATATTCCTTCTTCCATTGGCTTTATTGAAAGAATACAAAACTAAAAACGAACTATACAAACCCAAAATATGATACAATGAATTTTTCTTGTCTCTCTCTCTTTTTTTTTTTTAATTGAGACAAGAAAAATAAAATAAAATAAATACAAAATGAAAATGAAAATAAAACAAAACAAAATAATAAAACTAATGATGGACCTAACAAAATTTTCTCTTGTCTCTTTTTTTTTTTTTTTTTTTAATCTTTTTTTTTTTTTAGACAAGAGAAAGTAAAATACAAATAAAATGAAAATGTAAGTACAAGGCCATGGTGTAAGTACTTTACCGCTTGATTCTTCACAACTTGTATGTCTTGATATCATAAACTTCTCGAATTCTCATCCTTGATAATTTTCACTCTTGTACAATAGTCTTCAACTTGTAAAATTCTGCTCCTTGTCTTGTTGCTTTACTTGAATCTGAAATCTGCTCATTTCTGTACTGTTGCTTGTAAACCTTGAACGTGTTCAACTTTCCTTCAAATTTGTGATGCTCCTCTTGTTGATGATGATGGGGTTTCTATGGATCTGTTGGTGTAGAGAGAGATAAGGTGGATGGTGCTAACTGCAAACAAGATTACAAGTGGTATGTAAGTTAGCAATTCGATGTCACCATCATGGTTGATAAAAATAGCACACAAGAGATCAAAGTAGTGCTTCTATGGTGGGAGGTTGGGCATCTCACCATTCTGCCTGGAATTTACGTACGGTGACACACACTCTAAAAGCACATATTTAGACAGGTACAAAGAATTGAAGGTCGGTGCCTCGCATGATGTAACATAGGTAGTCTCCACTATAGGGGACCACTACTCTAATCTAGGAATTCGATCTGCACCTTATTTGCCATTGGCATGGTTAAATCCAACTTTAACTCTCATACAATTAAGAAACCCGATCATGTTCTCTGTCATCTCTAAGTTCATTCACTCTTATGAGAATCTCGATGTAATCTTAGCGACATGTATACTATGTGACTCTAAACTAACTACAAGTTGGAGTTTTCTTATTCACTAGTTTACACAAAAGTTGAAAATTTCATGAAAAATTTACAATGCAAATGCTTAACCACTCCCCCACACTTAAACTTTACATTGTCCTCAATGTAAATTGAATCGTCCAAAGTAAGTCAAGGTGGGAAATTCTAACATGATATGTGACACGAAATCAGAAAAAATAAAAACAAGACAAGAAAAACTAAAAACAAGACAAGAAATAAATACAAGACAAGAAACACTCATCCGATGGGTTGCCTCCCATTTAGCGCTTGGTTTAAAGTCGTCAGCCCGACTATCTCCTTGCTTTCTATGACTCCTCCATAGGGAGTACATCCACAAAGTTAATTCCTTCCACCACTTAGGAAGTGAAATTCTCATAATATGGTTTCAACCGGTGCCAATTAACTTTAAGTTCTTTCCCTGTAGCTATGCTACGAATTTCTACTGCACCATGAGAAAACACATTAGTAACAATAAAAGGTCCGATCCATCGTGACCTTAATTTACCCGGAAATAAATGCAAGCGAGAATTAAACAAAAGCACTTTCTGCCCAATGCAAAATTGTTTCCTAGAAATCATGTTATCATGAAATGCTTTCGTCTTTTCCTTATAAATGCGTGAGCTTTCAAATGCATCATTGCGAAGCTCCTCTAGCTCTTGGAGTTGTAACTTCCTTTGCTTTCCAGCCCCATCCATCTCCATATTGCATTGCTTAATAGCCCAAAACGCCTTATGCTCAATTTCAAAGGGTAAATGACAAGGTTTACCATACACAAGCCTAAAGGGAGACATCCCTATAGGTGTCTTGTATGCGGTTCTATACGCCCACAAAGCATCATTAAGTCGCATGCTCCAATCTTTCCTTGTTGGGTTCACCGTCTTCTCTAGAATGGACTTCACCTCTCGGTTAGACACCTCGGCTTGTCCATTTGTTTGGGGATGATAAGGTGTTGCAATCTTGTGCGACACATTGTACTTCTTCAACAAGCTTTGCAAAATCCTGTTTTTGAAGTGAGAACCCCCATCGCTAATTATGGCTCTTGGAATTCCAAACCTTGCAAAAATATTAGCTTGCACAAAATCTGAAACCACTTTAGAATCATTAGTTGGGTGGCCTTAGCTTCCACCCATTTCGAGACATAATCAACAGCAAGTAAGATATAAAAATTCCAATGGGAGTTGACAAAAGGACCCATAAAATCAATACCCCATACATTAAAAACTTCAATAAATTGAATAAAAGTTTGTGGCATTTGATTTCGGGCACCTAGATTGCCTGTTCTTTGGCACCTATCACAAGTTGTACAAAATATATGTGCATCTTTAAACAAGGTTTGCCAATAAAAACCACTTTCAAGTACCTTGTGACCGGTTCTCTTACACCCAAAATGTCCTCCGCAAGCATAGGAGTGCCAAAAAGACAAGATAGAATTAAATTCAGATTCGGGAACGCACCTTCGTATTACTTGGTCACTACCATGTTTCCACAAGTATGGATCATCCCATATGTATTGGTTCCCCAACTTATTAATTTTATCCCTCTCAGCACGAGACAAGTTCTTTGGGGTTTGTTTAGAAACTAAGTAATTGACAATATCGACATACCATGGTTCTCCAAAGGCAATTGAGAATAGTTGCTCATCCGGGAAACTTTCACGCAATGGGATAGTCTCCTTGTCCACGGCAAGACGGCTCAAGTGATCCGCAACGGTGTTCTCAATTCCTTTCTTGTCTTTGATCTCAATATCAAACTATTGCAAGAGTAATATCCACCGTATGAGCCTCGGTTTCGCCTCTTTCTTTGTAAGCAAGTACTTAAGTGTTGCATGATCAGAAAAGACAACAACTTTTGTACCAATTAGATAAGAGCGAAACTTTTCCAAAGCAAAAACAATGGCTAACAACTCTTTTTCAGTGGTTGTGTAGTTTTGTTGGGCCTCATTTAACGTTCTAGAAGCATAATAAATAGCATGAGGAATCTTCCCCACACGTTGCCCAAGCACCGCACCAACCGCATAGTCACTTGCATCACACATGAGCTCAAAAGGCTTGCTCCAATCCGGTGGTTTAATGATAGGGGCTGAAATCAAAAGTTCTTTCAAACGATTAAATGCCACCATACACTTTTCATCAAAGTTAAAAACCACATCTTTTTGCAATAAGTTACAAAGTGGTGATGCTATCTTGGAAAAGTCCTTTATGAATCTACGATAAAAACCTGCATGACCAAGAAAAGAGCGTATCTCCCTCACCGTAGTGGGAGGGGTTAGAGCATGAATAAGGTCTATCTTAGAAGATATCAACTTCCAATCCTTTAGAAGATATAATATGGCCTAAAACTATGCCATGAGTTACCATGAAATGGCACTTCTCCCAATTCAGCACAAGGTTTGTTTCAACACATCGTTCAAGGATTAGAGACAAGTTATTCAAGCAAAGGTAAAATGAATCACCAAAGACACTAAAGTCGTCCATGAACACTTGATTATGTTTTCAACATACTCGAAAAGATACTTACCATACACCTTTGAAAGGTAGCTGGAGCATTGCATAAGCCAAAAGGCATCCTTTTATAAGAAAAAGTACCGAAAGGACAAGTGAAAGTGGTTTTCTCTTGATCCTCCGGCGTTATCACAATCTGATTATAACCTGAATAGCCATCAAGGAAGCAATAGTAAGAGTGTCCAGCTAGACGTTCAAGCATTTGATCAATAAAAGGTAAAGGAAAGTGATTTTTCCTAGTGGTGGCATTTAATTTCCTGTAATCTATACAAACCCTCCAACCGGTTTGCACACGAGTTGGGACAAGTTCATTCTTATCATTCTCCACCACTGTCACACCTGATTTCTTTGGTACTACTTGTACCGGGCTTACCCACTTACTATCGGATATGGGGTAGATAACACCCACTTCCAAAAGCTTTAGTATCTCCTTTTTCACAACTTCCATCATGGGAGGATTCAAACGACGTTGCGCTTCCCTTGTAGGCTTTGCATCGTCCTCCAAACGAATCTTGTGCATACAAACGGCAGGGCTTATACCCTTGATATCGGCAATTGTCCATCCTATGGCCGTCTTGTACTTCCTTAGCACCCTTAGAAGTTTTTGCTCCTGTAGATCACTAAGCTCATTAGAAGCAATCACATGTAACTCTTCATTATCACCCAAGTACAAGTACTTTAGGTGATCGGGAAGAGGTTTCAATTCTAAAATTGGAGATTTAACAATTGAAGGTACAAGCTTTTCATCACTGCATGGTAAAGAAATAAAAGAGATATTATGAGTTTCCGGGCATCCTTGTAGTGAATTAAGATCACCAAGGGCTTCCTTGACTTAATTACCACACTCTACACCATTATCCATGGATGTAGTTAACACGGTTTCCAAAGCAATCATCACCATTTAATTCAAACATTTGTTGTGCCAATGTATCCATAACATCAATGGAGAAACAAGAGTGGACATCACTAGGATATCTCATCGTCTCGAAAATGTTGAAACGTATTGTTTCTCCATCAAACTCCATGGTCAACGTTCCCTTGTCCACATCAATTATGGTTTTCGCCGTTTTCATGAATGGACGCCCAAGTAGCAATGGAAGAGACGAGTCCGGTGAACCTTCATTCATCTCTAACACACAAAAGTCATTTTGGAAATACAAGTTGATTAACCTGCACAAGAACATCCTCAACAATACCCATTGGGTAGACATTAGAGCCATCGGCTAATTGCAATACAATTCCAGCCTTTTTAAGAGGACCAAGATCAAGTGAATTATACATTGATGCAGGCATAACATTAACGGATGCACCTAAATCCAACATAGCTTTGTTAAACGTTGTGTTACCAATTGTGACAGGGAATGTCAAAACTACCGGGATCCTTGCACTTAAGTGGGAGTTTGTGTTGTAAGATTGCCGAAGCATTCTCCCCCACACTAAGCACTTCATTACCTTTGAGCCTTTGCTTATTGGTACACAAGTCCTTCAACACCTTTGCATACTTTGGAACTTGCTTAATAGCATCAATGATTGGTATGTTCACATGGATCTTTTTAAGAACGTCTAAAATCTCCTTTTCTAGTTCCGCATTCTTAGAACTTGCAAATCTGCGAGGAAAAGGTAAAGGAGGAACATAAGTAGAAACCGGAGTTTTAGAGTTAGGAATAGGTACCTCAGAAGTTTGGGGAGAATCCTCATTATTCTCCTCCAAAACAGGTTCATTTGGTGTTTCCACCTTGCCCGAATCAGTAACTTCGGGTTGCACAAGTTGTGTACCACTTCTCAACGTAATTTGATTGACACCCTCTTTTAGGTTAATAGGTTGAGAAGGGAGTTTCCCACTATTTTGTGCCTTCAATTGGTTCAACTCAATAGCCATGGAGCCCATTTGTGTCTGCAACTCCTTGATAGCACTCTTAGTTTCCTTCTGACTTTCTTTAAACATGGTGGAAATGCCTTGCATCATTGTTTGAAGCTTTGAATCGATATCAGAACCTTGATTTTGCATTGATTGTTGTGCTTGTGGTTGCTGAAATTGTTGTTGTTGCGGTTGAAATCCACTTGGACGGTTGAAAGTAGGTTGTTGGATTGCACCTTGCTTGTTGGCATAGCTAAAATTGGGGTGATCTCTCCATCCTGGATTGTAAGTGTTGGAGTAGGGATCATACCGTCTTTGTTGATTTGGAAAGACCGCATTAGCTTGCTCATCTTCATAACATCGAGTAGAACTTGGTATAACCGCGGCTGCAACTTGTTGCATCATTGTTGACATGTTACCCATTTGTTGACGAAGGTCCTCAACCTCGCTCACTTCATTCACTCTTCTTAGAAGCACATCCGAACCACGACTCAAGAATTGTTGGGAGTTTGCTGCCATGTTTTCAATCAACTCTCTAGCTTGTGCCACCGTCTTGCTCACTAATGCACCACCACCCGCAGCGTCAAGAAGATTCCTATCACTTGATTGGAGTCCTTCATAGAAGTATTGGATGATCATAGCGTCACTGAATTGGTGGTGAGGGCAGCTTGCCACCAATCTCTTGTATCGTTCCCAACATTCATATAAGGATTCTCCCACATTTTGCTTCATCCCACAAATCTCCTTTCGAATTTGAGTAGCCTTTGATGCAGGAAAATATCTCTCTAAAAAGAGTTTCTTCAGCCCATTCCATGTCGTGACACTTCTGATAGGCAAATAGTACAACCAATCCTTAGCACTATCCATCAAAGAGAAACGGAAAACTTTTAACATTGCACCGTCCGCCTCAATATCCGCTGGAATCATAGCCATGACAATGGTGTGGAAGTCCATAAGATGCTTGTTTGGGTATTCATTCACCATGCCATGGAACTTTGGTAATTCTCTAAGCAACCCCGGCTTGATCTCAAAAGTAGAGTTTGTTTGAATACACCCATGTTGTGTATCAAGCCTATGAGAAGCCAAGTCCTTGAGTGAACGATTTGCATCACCCATTGCTTCTTCTTCTTCAACTTGTGGTTCGTCTACGAATGAAACCTCTTGTTCTCCTTCTATTTGTAACTCTTTTTCCACTTCTAACTCTTGATTTTCTGTTGTGTCTTGACTTGGTTGGAGTATTGTGCCTCTTCGAGTAGCTATCCCGCACCTTGGGTAGTTCCAATCTTTAGAAGCCAGGGATTAGGTACCTGAAAACAATTCTCGCA
Source organism: Papaver armeniacum (assembly GCA_023531295.1). Classification (NCBI taxonomy): domain Eukaryota; kingdom Viridiplantae; phylum Streptophyta; class Magnoliopsida; order Ranunculales; family Papaveraceae; genus Papaver; species Papaver armeniacum. The sequence continues at coordinate 146,581 of JAJJWW010018965.1, forward strand.
AACAAGTGAGAAACAAAACAAGAAACAAAAAGCAAAGATAAAAGCAGAAATTATAAAAAGAAACTAAAAACTTAATAACAAGCCATATGCCTCCCCGGCAGCGGCGCCAAAATTTGACCGGTTGTCAGCCGAGCAAAAATAATTTCACTTTCTCACTCTACTAAATATAAATGAAGTACGTGATAAGAAAGAGTTCGTATCCACAAAGAGGCAATTGTTGTTATTCAATTTCAGTTTCTAAAGTAACCCAGGGAGAATTGTTATTTTATCTAAGCAATAAAAATAATTGAAAGCAATAAAATAATTTGAATAATCAATAAGGAGAAGATATTGGTCATGGGATAGTATCATTCACAAACATGTATTTTCATCAATGATTAGAATTGATAATTTAATCTCTCATTTACTAAAAGTCCTAGGATACCTTGATCGCAAGTATATCCTGCTAATTCCCTGATTTCATCACAACCATATTAAAAGATGCATATGTGAATTCTTCCTAGAAAGCAACCTAAAGTGTAAAAGCACAATTAGATTTAACTCCCTCAAAGCACTAAGTTCTATGGAATAAGACTAATCAAGGCAATCAAACGTGTAAAAGCACTAATTCAATTTAACCAAGGTTATGATTCATATGCAATTATAAAGATGTATCACTACAAGTAATAACCACACTATGCTACTTAGAATCGAGATAAACAACTATTTCGTATTGAAAACCCTAATCTAGCAATAAAGATGATTGTAAATCGGATTGATTAGGACTCAACCAAACAAACAATCAAATCATATGACAATATTAATAATGAATCACAAACAATAAAGTATTGAGACAAAACTAATTCATAGATTTAAATAACATGTTGAGAAATCAACTTTATCCCATAACCAATAATATGTATTTAGCTACTCATAGCTATGGAGTTCATCATAAAAATATTAATTGAATAGAAGAAGATGAACAAAAGCAAACCCTAGAGGCGTAAACAAAAGCGGCTCTCTCCAAGTTCCAAGAATAAAACGTGATCTCCATAGTTGTAGAAGACTCTTCCTTTTGTAGCTTTTCATCCTTCCAAAACTAGGTCTTCAAAGCCCAAAGTCCAATAACAAGATGTCCACCAAGCTCATATGTGTGGAATACCCATGTGAAAATACGTCCCAAAAAAATAGTCGCCGAAAAACTGGTATTATGGCCGGAAATTGGCCGGAGAAGTGACAGGGAAATAGCTCAGGTGATCGGCAAAGCCCACCCGGTCACCGGTCAAATATAACGGTCAACCGTTAAAACTAACGGTCAAGATAACGGAACTAACGGACATTGAGTCAGGTGCTGAGTCAGGACCGAGTCAGCTCTGAGCTATCTGACTAGTCCTAGGACAGGCCAGTTGCACAGGCCTAAGTCTTACATGAGCCATAACATCTGTGTTGCACCATTGTGGTGCGTCACAACTCCACTCCAGCCATCTTGAATTCAAACTGCCAACAGTACCACCACCATTTCTACATCTTCCTTAGGCCACCTAAAATTCAGTTCCAGCTACTGCCTTCGACAAACCAATACCATCACCACATCAATCATCCTTGGCTACACAGCTCACTAGTTTGAACATCACTTAACTCAGAAAATCATCCGTTTGCAGCTCCATTATCACCAGCCAGTTCTCCACAATTCTACACATAACTACTGCCATCTTGTAGCTTCAATTGCAATCCATAACTCAAGTCATACTACCATTTAACCACCATTGCAACCAAGCCACAGCTGCATCTCATACACACTACCAACTGCGAACATCCACCACTTTACTGCAGCTTTAACTTGAGCGCTGCAACAACAGCACCAACACTGATTCCTCCTGCAATTGCAACTTCCACAAATACCAACAAAATTACCAGCTCCATCTTCCATACCTGCAATCTAACTGCAACTTGTAGCTCATCTGCAATCCATTACAACAATAACAGCTCAAGCAAGCCATTTCCATGTAATACTGCAACACATACTTCCTTCTCCATGTAATAACATATCACAGACAATTACTTCATTCCCACCAAGTCATGGCATCAATGCCATCTACATCTCCTTGAGATTAACCACAAATCCCCCATCAACATCATTTCTGACATACCACCTGTAATATCAATTTCAGTCACTGCTCTTGTCAGTTCCTTGCTCAGCTCAGACACAGACATACAGCTGATTCACTCCATTTCCTGTAATTCTTGTCTTCAACTTCTACAGACCCATTCCTGCAACTTCATTTTCTGTTTTTCTCAATTCCAAATCAACACCACCAGCACATCCCTTGTACAACTCCAACATCATTGCTTCCATTTCAAACACAGCCAACATCACCTGTAATGCAATACCAGCTGCTAACAACACCCACAACACCATCATCTGCCGTTGCAATCACTAACTCCATTCTACTCAGCTCCATCTAAACTGCAATCTACCAACACCAGAAGCTGCATCAACCTCTATTCAAACCCTTTGCTGCTAATTAAGTTCATTATCTCATTCTCTGCCAGCAACCAACAACACTGCACTTGGGACTGATAGGTGTAGAATTCTTGTAAATTATGTATTTTACGTTTGTTTTGAGTTTTATAGCTACTTTGGAGTCACACGGAGGAAAAGAAGAAGAAAGCACCCAATTTGAGCCAAAAGGGCAAAAAGGTCATTTACAGGCGATTGATATATGGAGCCCGATTAAGGTTAAGGGGCAAAACCCAATTTGAGGAGTGTTAAACACAGACCGGCCAAGGTTAAGGGCTACTCTTTTGGAGGAGCACTAGAGAAAGGACAATTGAAGTTAAGGGTCGCCAAATGGTAGCCCTTATCCGAAATGAAGTGCTACTATCAGCTGAAAATCTTGGATGGGTTATGGTTGATAAACCCAAACCCAGACCCAAACCCGACCTGGATCCATGCCCGAATAACTTGACTCAAATCGAGAAGATATTTTCTTCTCCTCATTTACTTTCTTTCACCTGAACTGCTGAAATTGAGAGAAATCGAGAGGAAGCAGCGGCTGCTGCTGTTGAAACGGAGAGGAGAACTGAGAGAGATTAGAGCAATGGATTTCTGGTAAAGAGATCGAAGTGAACTCAGTAGGTGTTGGAGGTCGATTGAAGAAATTGGTAGAGTGGGTTTGGGTGGAGTTGCCGACTGAGATTATTGAATCGATTAGGGTCTGTGGTCGAGCTGAGAAGATGCTGCTGTTGGTCAGAGAAATCAATGGAGAAAGATGGGTTCGATCTGGAGGAGATATTGAAGCTGTTGTTGTTCTTGAAGGGTTCGATTTCAGAGATTGATGGAGGTTCTGAGTTTACAAAAGCTAAGAAAAAGGGGGTCTGAGATACGGGTCTGTGTTGTTTGAGTCATTGCCATGAATGGGTTTGCTATTGAAGCTCAGGGAAACGGAAGTGATGAGATCGTCTGTGATGTTGGTGGTCACCGGTTGAATTGGAAGAAGGGGGTCTAATGGGTCACGATCTTTGTGTTGGTGGTGTCAGCTGATGGAAGTATGAGCTATGTCTTGTGGAATTCAATGATGAAATGGAAGCTTGAGGAGATTCAAGGGTTGTGTTTGAAATGTGGTAAGAATGCGAGATGCGGTTGTTATGGAAGTAAAAGTAGTGGTGTTGAGGCTGGACGGATCGAGTGAATCGAGATTGTTTGTCTTTGCGCGCTTTTGGGTATTGGTTGTGCGGTGAAAAGCAAGGTTGCGGGGTGTTGGCCTAAGAATGGATTTTCCGTCATGGGAAGAATACGGGGCATCGGTAACAATGGCGGTGACCCGGGTGGAGTTATGGCTTGAGGCTGTTTGCGGGTGTATGTGAAGTTTGCAAGTTGCGGGAAATGATGGCGTAAATTGTGGCTAGCATTGAGTGCTATGGCGGTGAGGTGGTTGAGACTTAAGTGAATGCATTGCGAGATGGAAGTAGGCGTTAAGGCAGCGCAATTGAAGATGAATAAGGATGTCACATAGTGTGATTGAGTATAGGCACGGCATTGCAGGTGAGAAGATGGAAGATGGTGGATGAATTCTTTGCTGCCAAGATGAATTGGGTCGGATGTATGATTTTGTAAGAAGAACAGTTAGCGGTGAAGATAGTGGTATTAGAATAGATGAAATGGTAGAGAGCCATTATGGTCGGGAGCAAAGGTGATGCACCATCCCGGTGCAACACAAGGTGGCCCGGCAAGTGGTCCGGTCTGGACCGAGCCTGGATCACCGACTGCCCCGACTCGAGTTGACTTCGGTGACTCAGCCGACTAAGACCAAGTCAGACCAGCTGACTCATTGGCTGACTCTCCTCTCCTTTGACTGCTGATTAACGGTTTGACTTTTGACCGTTAGTCCTAACGGAGGACTGACGGAATATTCCGTCGAATATTCTCTCGACGGAGAAATTTTCAGGTGACCGTGGCGACGTTTCCTAGCCAAATTCCGGCCATAATCCCGATTTTCCTGGTGAGCCAAAATTTCCAGAATTTTCTATGGACTTCTCTCATGGGTGTGAAGACTTGGGCTAGGAATTGGATGGAGAATTGGACTCAAATTTGGAAAGAGAAGATGAAGAGTTGAGAAAGCTTGGAATTGGAAATTGAATTGCAAAAGGAAAAGGATTCTAACTTGGAAGAATTGGAGAATTTTGAAGCCTATAAATAGAGAAGTTTTCTACAACTTCTACACACCTCTCTACACACACACAACACTTGTGTTTTGCTTGCTTTTCTAAGATTTTCTTTTTAATTACTTGTGTGAATTTGAAAATTCTTCTTTTAATAATTATTATTTGTGTGAATTTCAAAAGCATGAGTAGCTAATTTTCTTATTGATTGAGGATGAATTCCTAGTTCTTAACATGATTTGAGTTTTTGTTTTCAATTCTATCTTGAGATTTTTCACATGATTATCGATTGTTTTTACTAATAGGAGTGATCTTAAAGACACTTATGATTGATTGATAGATTGTTTGGAGTGCACGCTAAATTGATTTGTTAATTGATCTATATCTAGTATAAGTTAGGGAATACGTAATCGTTCTCGACACTTTACACAAGTAGAAAACACGAGACCTTGCGGAGGGATTCCGTGGAGCAATTGTGTGTAGAAACAACGCTAGAAAGTGGACCAAGCGAACCAGAGTTTAACTACTAGTACTAAAACCTAAATTCATAAATCTTAATGCATTCTGGGAATTACATCTTGTAAGCGGACCTCAAGGTGGTTCTTTTGAATAGAATCTGATAACTAAGCGGACATGTTACTCAGTGAAATTAGGGATTTTGGGGCTAGCTAAGCGGACCTGCTATCCTACGGTTGGTGATAATCTGTGACTAATAACAAGTAGAAAAGAACATAACTTCAATCATTGTTTCAGTAACGAAGAAGGATTCCTTGATCTTCTCTCTCTTATTGCTTTCGTCTTTCAACTTTTGATTTTAATTATTTTGTTTATTTTTATTTTGCTTTTTACACCCCCTTTCGTGACAACTTTTACAACTAAGATCACTTGCTCCTCGTGGGAACGAACTTGACTTCCATTATATTATTTTTAATTGAGTGGAAATTTTGAATTAATTTGATTGCACCTACGACACGCATCAGGGACCTGCAATTTCCTAGCCAACAACAACACAGCCTCAACATTGTCTTCTTCTATCTTTCTAAACCCTTCTCATACTTTGATTCTTTTTAACTTCAATTAAACCCTAAATCTGTTCTTCAAAAGCACCAACACAAACCCTCAATTTCTGTTTCTATTCACTTCTCAATTTGTTGCATACTCGAATCCATTACAGACCCAAGTCTCAATTTCTGCAAACCCAACTTCTAATTTCTTCTCAGATTCACACAACCCCCCTAATTGCTCAACTGAATCTTCAAATCTTACCACAGTATCAACTCCCATCTCTTCTTCTCAGTGTAACAGAAGCAACAACTGAAATTTCAATGAACAATCCACAAAAACCCATCGATTTCACCAGCTTCAGTTATTCATTTCTATCTCAGATTCAGGAGTCAGCAAACCCCATCAATCTTCTTACAAGCTCCATGTTCTTCTGACTTCTCTATTTCCGGCTGCAGTTTATCTAATTCTCCAACTGAGTTCTCGATCTCCTCTCAAAATTCATCATCTATAACTCTCAGGTGCCTCCATTTCTTGGTTTCATCTTGGTTTTAGACAGAAACAGTAATGATGAGAGAATTGTTTTCTCTCTGAATTTTAGGGCTATGTAAGAAATAATGGAAGTGGATATATCCACTCAAGTGTAATGGATAGGGGGTTCCCAAAATGATTCTAGGCACCCATAAAGAGGATAAGGGCCAACCAACGATGTATTTTCCTTGCTTCTCTAGACTAAGCTGCAATAGTTGGCTTGTCTTGGCTCCGCTCCCAGTAGCAATTGCATATGAGATGACGCTTTTTCCCTTCTTGCTCAAAATAGATGATTTATTTTTTTTTTCACTCCAAATGACTCCATTGTACCTGATAAACTCAAAACTGAACATAAGAGATGCAATTTACAAAAATAATAGCAAAGAAAGCATAAATACTAGATATAAAATTAGGTGTTTTAGACACCTATCAGTAATCATTTTGGATTTCAACCTCATTCATGTAATAACTACCAACCATACCCTACGAAGCTGTATGGATACTCTCATACATATCAACAACCTTGTGACGGGTATGTAAGTGAGCAATCAAAGGGATGGGAGGATAGTTATGCTTCTGATCAGTTGTTTTCTAGTAATGTGCAGATGACAGAGAGTGTGGAAAGACCTACTCCTCTTTATCACGTTCTTTCGTTATTTATGTCAAAAGAAGAGATACAGTCTGAAAATTCCATCGTGAATAATGGCGGAAAACATATTAATATCAGAAAACTTTCAAAGCAATATGATCAGTTAGAAGAAGTTGGAGCATCAGAAAAGACTCTTGAAGAAATTAGCAAGGTAATACGAACAGAACTTCAACGTCGTTGGGATATTGAAGATTATGAGGTTGATGAAGACTCGGATGAATACGAACAACCTTTGGAAAATCCTTGCAATAATGGTAATGTTATTTCAACTCCGGATCATAATAACGATCACTCGCCTATTCAAAAGGAGGAGAATGAATATGACATAACCGTTGTTATAAATGGTGTAACGTACTCAAACAATGATTTTAGAATTTGCACCAATGAACTAGAATTTCTAGGAGATGATTCTGATTCCGATGACGAGGGTGTTGAAGATATAGAGATTAAGAATGAAACCAAATTGGTTGAAGTTGTGGAAGACCCAATTGAACTTGCCAAGGATTATATTGATGCTGAGATTACGGTTGAAGCAGACGAAGAATGGCTAAATAGTTTGATAGAGGACCACGATACAAATGAGGTAACTAATTCATTGCAATTCTTTAAGAATGATGAGGATCCTGTAATACAAGAGATTGTGGAAGGTTTGTCTAATCCTTTGCATATTTCTAAATTTTTTGATCCACATTACTTAGGATTGGAGTTGTGTGCTTCCAAAGTTTTAACGGATTATTTTGCTTCTAAGTATATACCACTTGATGTGTTTGATTCTAGTATTGTGCAGGTTCACCAAGAGGAACCCAAAGAAGTTCCCTTATTTTATGTTCTTTATCCACTTCCGAGTGTAAAAAGGACTAAGTGTGGGGGAAGCTTTCAAGCTATAACAATTTCATTATTTATATGTTATGCTAATCATTGTGTGAAGTTGTTACTAGAATTGCAGATTGTTTTCTGGGCAGACTACCAGATTTTCAGATTGTTGGTATATGGACGATAACAAAAGAGTCGGGCTGACGACTTTAAACCAAGCGCTAAATGGGAGGCAACCCATAGGTTTTGTATCTTAAACCCTTTTATTTTTTGTTTTTATTGTTTTCATGTCATGTTTGCATCCCCATGTTTAATTTCATTGAGTCCAGAATCTATTTTAGAAGAATATTATGACGAATACCTTTTCGTCAGAAAAATTCAGACTGCACGTAGTTCTGTCCAGAGACCATAACTGTCAGATCGTTTATCTAAACACTGTGCCCTTTTGAAATTGTGTAGAAACACGTAGATGAACAACTTTTGTGAAATGGAGTTTTTCCAAATTCGTTACCAATTTGTACAATTTTTGCGTTTTTATCTCTTTGTTACGTCGAATTCAGAATTTTTCGGTTTTACACATTGAGGACAATGTGAAGTTTAAGTGTGGGGGAGTCTTTTGCATATAGAGTTTTTAGCCTTTTTGAGTCAAAATTTTCAAATTTTTGTATATATTTGAATAAAACCTCCAACTTGTAGAGATTTTAGAGTCACTAGCATACTTCTAGGTATGTTTACATAGAGAATTTCAACCGACATAACCGAACTTGGAAGTGTTAGGGAACTACGTCAGATTTCTTGCTTGTTAGAGTGTTAAATAATGGATTTAATCATGCCGGTGATGCAAATTAGGAGCAGGGAGATATGCATTATTAGGAGTTGCTTTGATCAATCATTAGTGGAGACTACCTATTTTCAAATCAACAGAGGCACCGAACAAATTTCTTTGTAGGCGACTAAAGAGCTTTCTTTTGAGTGTGTGTCACCGTACGCTAATTCCGGGTAGAATGGTGAGCTACCCAACCTCCCACTAATAGAAGCACTATTTTTGATCTCTTGAGTGCTAATTTTGTCAATCATGATGGTGACGTCTATAGATGAAAACCACCTTCTTGTAGTTTGATTTGCAGTTAGCACCATTCTCTCTCGCCAACAACGGAGTCCATAGAAACACATCATCATCAACAAGGGAGCGACATCAAAATCTACAAGGAAAGTTGAAGACGTTTGAGGTTTACAAGCAACAATACAAGGAAGAGCAAATTTCATATCCAAGTAAAGCAACATACAATGAGCCGATTTTTATATACATGTTGGAGACTTACACATAAGGAGCGGAATTCTATATCTAAATGAAGACTTATTTACAAGAGCGAAGAAAATCAAAAGATGAGAGTTATTGAAGTTTATGATACGAAGACAATACAAGCTGTGAAGAACAAAGTGGTAAAGTACTTCTTTCATGGCCATGTTAATTTTAATTCGTTATTATTTTTGTAGTTGCAATCTTTTTGTCAAAAAAAAAATACAAAAAAAAAACAAAAAAAAAAGATTTGCATTTAGGTTGTTATTTGTTCAATAAGGCCATGGGGAAGAAAAATCTATAAGGAAGTATCAAGCAACAAGGAAATTGAAGAGAAAGAGTTACAAATTGTCAGAGTTCTACGAAGTTCAAGAGTTTATCATCAGCAGTTGAAGACCGAAGACGAAGACCAAGAAGATGAAGAAGACGAGCCGATCGAAGACGTTTCTATTGGATGTTGTGAGAGTGTTATTATCATCATTGCAATCGGATGTGAAGGTGGTAAGTACTCTCATTTTCGATAATAGTGGTTGATTTCCTTTCTTAGAGATCATCAGAAAAAGTCTTTTATTTTCCACGATTTTGTGGAGTCTCAAGAAATTATTTGGAAGGTTTCCTTCCCACCATTCAACGTGTGTAGGATTTCTCTCTTCATTCCTACCTGCACACATGTGAGACCCATAAAAAAGTCGTCTTTTTGAGTGCAATTATCATAAAATCCTTTTAAGTGAGGCAGAAGTCGAGGCGAAATGCTTATTGATCGCTCTCAAACACGCGTTCTCTCATTATGGTGTGGTTATTTCTCACTCAACATTTAAGAATGAGAATATGTTCTTTGGTATTTCTAACTTCTTATTACTAGCATGCAGAAACTCTATGTCCTCATAGCTCTTTGGATGCTTGGGAAGCTGGAACGCTTTGAAGTTGGAGCAGGTTTTGTGGGTATATCTCTGGTAAACCCTCACGAGACTATAACTCGTCCACTAGGGACACCTAGGGGTTTAAAGGCCTGTTGCACATGCTAAGTGCGACCGTATCCTCGACGACATGGAGTTGTTGTATTTAGATAGTTTGCTCGAGGACTAGCAAAAGCCAAGTGTGGGGGAATTTGTTAAGTGCATATTTTGCATATATTTAGTGTTGAATCCATGCTAGTAGTTGCTATATATTCTTGCGAATTATTGTATATTACTCTTGTTTTTCTCTATTTGTGTTTTATTAGGTGAATCGTCCAAAAGAAGTGAATATGCACTTAATTGTGCAAAGAAAGAAGTTAGCTACAAGTGGAGAAGGGCCAAACACCAAGTGGAACTCGTTCGATCCCAGGAGTTCTTGATATCATCTCGAAGAGAACGAAAAGACGAAGCCAATGGCGAAAGAACGAGGTCATTCCGACATCGTATGAAGATTTTATGGGCATTTGAATCAAGTTAAAGTGCGCGAAGTTGTCGCAGCACAAAATTTATAAAGGCACCCCTATTTATGTTAGGGGCTGCCACCTTCTTCCTCTTTACCAACCACATAAACAGCAGCAGAGAGTCTTGGTTTTCAGTTAAATGATGATAAGCCAAGGTAGAATGATCGTTATGATGGCAGAGAATACTATGTGAATAATTCGTGGTGATATATGACGGAAGTGACAGGAAATGGAGTTGATGTGGTTGAAACAATGGGTTCGGAGATGCATTGATGGCAGCAGCGGGAGTTAAGGGAGATGGCAGTGAGAAGTATGTGCTGCTCGACTTTGAGAAGGAAAGGTGATGTGAAACACAGAGGATAACTGAGACTCGAGTTACTAATGGTGACTGCCAGAGATGATGGAGTTCGAGTAGAGTTCAGTCACGACAAGAGATTGACAGAGAATATGGTGATGATCGGTGATCTTCTGGTGCTGGTACCTGATGGAGGAGAGAAGAATGATTCTTGTGTTGGACTTAAAGCTCGCGGTGGTACTGTTGGCTATCGAGCAAGACAGGAAAGTGGTAAAGAATCTGAAATCGAGTTGGCAGCAATGGAGGATAGGCTTCTGTGAGTTTCTGTCGTTGATCGGTGTTGTTGTGATGATCATGACTGTGAGAGTTAGCTGTAGCTAGCTTCTGGTGATGCTCGATGTTGCATAAGTGAGAATGAAGTTGTGGACAGAGTTTATGGTAATGGATTTGAGGACAAGACAGAGACTGGATTTGGTTGTTAACAATGAAGGACGGAGGAGGCTAAGTTGAAATTCCAAGGTAAATAGATTCTCACGGAGGCAAGAGGGTCCGAGGATTGTTCGCCGGTAAAAACAAAAATCCAGGGAACATTTATTTTCACGGCGACTAGACTGTCCGCGAGTAGATATCCGAACGAAGAAAATTCAGGGACTTTTATTTTTCATGGAGACTTATATATCCGCGGGAACTGGGAGATTACAGTGAGTAGCCAAAGAGTATGCATGTCAGTTCCGTGGAACGGACAATCCATTGATACTAATGGGTTGGACTATTCGGTATTAGGCGCGGACCACTTGGCTGTTAAGCCATTCCATTCCGTGACCCTCTTTGAGCAGATTTTGGTCGTGAATTTCTTTTGGAAATTCGGCCAAATTTGGCAACCTACTTCGCACGGATTCGAGCACGGACACTTCTACAATTTGGAGACATATAAAAGAAGACTTCTTAACCTAAATAGATATCTCTACACATCTCATAATACACTTTTGTTCTTCATAAAATATTTTAGGGTTTACCCCTTTAGGGGGAAACCGAGAAACGGTGTAAACATGAGAGGCTAAACTTTATTGATTAAGGATGAATTCAATGTTCTAGCGTGAAGCTTTATTATTATACAAATTTGTTATGAGTTTTAATCATCTTATCGTTTGTTTCCACTACATCTATGTTTATGAGTGATTCTTAGATTGATTTGGGATGCATACTAGATTAGTCTATTGATTGTTCTATTGCTAGTATTGAGTTAGGAGATAAGTAATCGTCGAATAATTCATACATAAGTAGAAATCGCAAGACCTTGCAGAGGGATTCTGTGGAGCAATTGCGTGTGAAGATAACACCATCAAGTGAACCTTGAGCTAAGAGTTTAACTACTGGGATCAACCTAATTCACAAAGCCTAAGCGTTCGATCGGATTACACCTTGAGTGAGCTACTACTCGGTGGTTCGGTTGGATAGAATCTGATATTGGAGAGCTTCCGTATCCGTGGTAAAAGGAGTTTTGGGGATAGCACTGAGCTAGTTGCTTTCCTACGGTTGGTGATGAATGGTTCTAACGAAGATAGATAAGTATACTAATCCAGTTATCGCTTGGTAACGGCGAAGGATTCCTTAATCATCTCTTTATTTTATTTGTTATTACTTTTATTTTACTTGATCAAACAATCCCCCTTGTATTTTATTATTTTGCTGAACTAAATAACATATCAATTACACAGCTCTGTGGGAACGAACCTTACTACCGCTATATTATTTATTTAATTAGTGGGAAATATATCGAATAATTTGTTGTGGTTACGACACGCATCACTATGCTCTAACAATCTCCCCCTTTGTCAATTTTAGTGACAAAACTCTTACATCATATGGATAAACAAATTACAAGAATTCATTACACATACGCTTGATTCCCGAATTCAATGGCACAGTAATCTGCATACATTCAATCCTCAAAAATATCGTTGTTGACATTATAATAACAAAGCTAATACTCCCCCTAAGGAAGATAGGTAGATATTCAATTCCTACGTCTTTGTTATACCACTTAATATGATATGTTACTCCCCCTTAGTCTATACGAAGTTGACTCTAGTACATAATCAAGCGACTCTTAACATGAGTTTTGATTCACTAAAATATGACAACCAAACTTGACATACCAACGCTTGGTGGGTTCAACCGAGCTATGCTCTAACATATTTAAATATCTTGAAAATTCCTTTGATGCTAATAGTGTGTGAAAACGGCTATTGTCATCCTCTAAGAAAGTTTCAATGATTGAAATAGAGTTTAGAACTATTGGATTATGAACATAGTAGGCATTCTTGCATGTATGTGATCCATGACCGGAACTATAGTATGCATACCCGTATGCGTATTTGTAGTTGTGAAATTCCGTGTACTAAGTACACATACCGGTACGCGTACTTGCGTAAGGTAAGGGTCCGGGAATTTCTGCTGGGTTTTGGAAGTGTGCTAAGGTATGCATACCCGTTCGCATACTGGCGAACCCAAACTCAGACCGACTACTTAAGTATGCGTACATGTATGCATACTTGAGTGGTTAAAGTTCTAAAATCGGTTTTTTCATGAACTAATATATTTATATATTAAGGAATGCATTCTTTGAAAACCGTGGCTATAATGTTCATGAATTGATTTGAGTGAATCAAACCGATTTTGTTTCAATTGTGTTCTTGTATACTTCTGTGAGAATATAGAAATTGAACAACTCTTTAACTAGTTTCATTTGAGTCATTTAAACTAGTTGTGATTAAGATGAATAAGGTTGATATGAGAGTGTTCATGTAGCTAACCTCGATTAACTATTGTTGAGCCAACATGGTGTACACGTTTAGGTACGGTTACTCAAACCTAAATGAGGGTACATTTCATTTGTGTATAACAAGCTAAGTTCGATCTAACGGTTGAAATATAATAGCTTGAGTCTAATAAGGTTTTCATCTAACGGTGAATATTGAATGCTTTGTTACCAAGGTAACTTAGATTGCAAACCATGATTTGAAAACTATATAAGGGAGAACTTTAGCATCTGGGAAACCTAATCCCCACACCTCTTGTGTGATACTAGTTGTATAAGCTATAGCCGATTCTCCTTTAACCTTAGGTTTTTCACGAAACCCTGTAGGTTAATGACTTAAAGACTTCATTGGAATTGTGAAGCCAGACACAACTATTTTCTCTGTAGTTGCGTGTTCTAATCTTACTTCTTCTATCGTGATTGAGTATTATCTTTGCTAAGATTTGCTTGAGATTTATCTCTCATAGGTAAGATTAAAAGTAGTCACAAACATCTTTGTCTCATCGTTTGTGATTCCAAAATATCTTGTTTCGCTACCATACGATTAAGATTATTGTGAGGTGATTGATAATACTAGGTTGTTCTTCTGGAGTATAAGTCTGGTGTATCAATTGGTTCATGTGCATCTTGATTTATCAAAATACGGAACAAAACTCGTATGTATTTCTGTGGGAGACAGATTTATCTATTCCAATAGACTTTTTTGTGTGAGATAAATTTGTTTATCAAGTCTTCGAATTTGGGTCGTAGCAACTCTTGGTTGTGGGTAAGATCATCTAAGGGAATCAAGTGCGTAGAATCCTGCTGGGGTTCAGAGACGTAAGGAGCGCAACTGTACCTTGATCAGTGTGAGATTGATTAGGGATCAACTACATTCCAGTCCGAAGTTCATTGGTAGTAGGCTAGTGTTTGTAGCGGCTTAATATAGTGTGGTGTTCAAAGCTGGACTAGGTCCCGGGGGCTTTATGCATTTGCGGTTTTCTTCGTTAACAAAATTCTGGTGTATGTGTTATTTCTTTTCCGCATTATATTTTGTTATATAATAGAAATATCAAAGGTTGTGCGTTGAATCGATCAATTGGTAAATCCAACCTTTGGTTGTTGATTGAAATCGATTGATCCTTGAACATTGGTCTTTGGTACCGTTCAAGTTATTTCTCTTATATTCAGTCGGGCTCGCAAGTTCCTATTTGCTGATTGCAGATTGAATTGAGAGATAGAGATATAAAACTCTTTGATATACTTTTCTCTAGATTGAGTCTGACTGTCTAATTGATTCTCTTGAAATTATATTGGAGTTTGTCTATTTGGATTGTCGAACGAAATATTAGGTGTGGTTGTTAGACCCCTCTTTTTCAATTGGTATAAGATCAGGTAAACACATTAAATACCTCATAAGTCTGTGTTTGTAGAGATTTGAATATGGACATAAGTGCCATCTCTATAAACGTACCACCAGTCTTCGATGGCTCAAATTACTTATGGTAGAAAATTGCTATGCGTTCCTTTCATCAAGCGCGTGATTTTCAATCATGGATTTATGTGGTTAATGGATATGATCCTCCGGAAGTTACATAAAGCGATGTAACAGTTCCAAAGGATATTGGTAAATATGATGCTGCCGAGATTCTTGTTGCAAAGCAAAATTTTGACGGATTAAATGCTATCATCCATGCCATTACCCCAGAGCTCCAGCATCATGTGACTACTTGCACAACGTCTAAAGATGCTTGGGATATATTAGAAACCGTATTTGAAGGGATTACCTGTGAAAAGGAAGCTAGGATTCAAAACCTAAATTCTGATTGGGAAAACTTTCATATGGAAGATGAAGATTCATTTGATGAGTTTAATCACAAAGTGTCTGAAATTGTTGATGCATCTTTTGCATTGAGTAAGACTATTCCTAAAAAGGACATTGTGATGAAAATTCTCAGATCGCTGCCATCTAGACACGATCTAAGAAGCATGCCATCGTTGAGGGAAATAACCTTGCAACTCTTTCCAGACATACTCTTGGTTGGGAAGTTAAAGATCTTTGATCATGAGCATACATCCAAATCTGGAAAGGATGTTGCTTTTTTTTTTTTTTTTTTTTTGATAAACAAGAAACCTTTTCATTAATGGGATTTCAAGGTTACAATGAGTTTAAGATCGAAAATAAGAGAATACAAAGTAACAAGAACATACCGTAAGAGTACAATACCGAGAAATCCGACAAGAGAAAGAGAAGGATTACTGGAGTAAGACAAATACAAGTATGAATAAGATCCGATGAAGATCTTTCAAAGAGAATAAGAGAATACAAAGTAACAAGAACATACCGTAAGAGTACAAATACAAAGGATTTTGCTTTCAAAGCACAAAAGAACACTAAATTACTTGACAAAAGTAAAAGTGTTTGCATCTCTGAAGAGGATCTTTCTGAGACTGATTCATCAGATGAAGATCTTGACAAGTTAGTCACCTTGATCACAAGACAGTTTAGGGATCTTATTTTGAAGAGAAGTAAACGGTTCTCCGGAGATAAACCTAGGTCATCAGTTAAACCTCATAATCGTGTTCCTCCTAAAAACAGGGATACTGATGAAACTGATGAAGAGGATATGCCAAAGTGCTTTAAGTGTAAAGGTTTTGGTCATTTTGCAAATGAGTGCCCAAATCGTAAGCAACTCTTGATGAAATGTCTAACAACTATGATTCTAATGAAGGCGAAAAGTAAAGTGTTGCACTTCTTTGTGAAAATATTGATTTTGATAATTGTAGCAATACTTATATCAATCTTGATATTCTTTCAGAAGAAATCTCGACCGGTCTGGAAGAAAAAATGGATCTATCTGTTTCTGTTGGAAACTCTTTTTTCTGATTTTTCAGGTTCCATTATGTGTCTAGCTGCTTACACATCTCGGGCATCTGAATCATCTCCCATGTTGACATGCTCTTATTGTTCTCTCAAAGGTCGTGAACTATCAAAGTGTTTCAAGTACAAACACAAAGTAAGATACGTCAACAAACTTCAACGAAGAGCGAATGAATTAGCAAACAAGCTCAAACTTGTTCAAAAATCATCAGAGGTATGTAAATGTTTTGGGGTAAAAACTGCTTCTGCTGTTTTTGGTAATTTGGGGTGTGTTGATGAGAAACGAGTTCAAACCCTAAACAAATGCACTGCACGGGAATGCTTTTAGGTTCAAGAAATCAATCTGTAAATGGTCGTTCCAGATTCAATTCGGTCACAAGGTGAAGGAGAAGGGTTGATCTTAGGGAGGGAAGCGGAGAAGATGTTTGAGATCAGAGTGTTGAACTATAAAGGTATGGTTGTTTATGACTTATGTATCAGAAAATGGTTTCTGGCTACTTGTGTTCTGTCTTTCGAAATAGATTGAAAATCTATTTATACAAGTCATTGAGCGCACCCTGATCTCTTAGGAAGTGGAGGAAGTGAAGTAGTACAGAAGTGGGTTTTTTGCGGAAGGTAGTGATCATCGTGTCTCCGTTGTTATGAGGAATGACTGATCACACGTTCTCCCACTTCTCTCATTACTGATAATCGTCCGTCTTTCCTGACACGTTCTCGTAATGGACGTGTTTCACGCCGCACGTTGTAAACCGCCAGACCAATACCCTAGTAAGCATCCCCCAGTTTGTGACATGTTTGATGTCTCGGATAAGTGGGTCAAGTCGTGGGACCCGCCGCGGAGAATAACATGATGATATTAGGTGAAACAACTAAGTTGTTTATGAGGCCGACATAAAATATCGTATGTATTTGATGCATGTGAAGCATCGCATTTAAGTAGCTCAATTTAATCGATGTGTATGAAGCATCATTGTTTTAGAGCCTGATTGAATAAGTCGCGGATAAGCGTCTTAAAAGGATAGCGGGGTCGACCACTTTGGGTGATCGTTCGAGTGTCTTATGGGAAAACTACCAACTGGTCGATCACTCCCTGTTCACAACGCCACTTTGTTAATTTTCTGAGAATAAATATGCACCGTCCGACTAAGCTGGCGAAGTTGGATGGTCGTGATTGATTTGCGGCAGTTGTTCAATGCCGTTGACGCGATTTTTTAGGGTTTGGAGGCCGATCGACCAACTCCCTTTTGAGCGAGCAATTCGAGGTGTTGCTTTTGGGTTTGAGTAGGTCGATCGACCATGTACAAAGTTGGGTTGCTAGTGAGCACGCTAACATCCCCTGGGTCACCTAAAATTAAATCTAAGCCACTCAATTCGGCTGGCGAAGTTGGATGGTTGTGATCGATTTGCGGCAGTAATGCGTTGTCGCAAACACTGATTAGGGATTTCAAAGCAGCGGCGTCCACCCTAGTTCAATCGAACGATTTGGTGTGTTATTAACTTCCCATGATCAAGTCGATTGATAAGGGATAATATTGGGCCGGTGGCGAACGCATTGGTACTCCCTTGATCGTTTGGAATGCGATCTAAGCCGTCCAACTAGGCTGGCGAAGTTGGACGGATATGATAGCTTTTGAGTCCGTTTTTTACGGCCTTAGCTCGTTCGAGTTTAGTTTTTACGTAGCGCAAACGCCCATGTTTGGGTAGGCATTTGAAGCGCTCATGAATGAGCAACATGGGGGTCGATCAACTAGAGGACTGGTGGGCCCGCCGGTGGTTGCTACGGTGATTTCCTAGTTCTATCAGGAGTAGTTTAATCTTGTTAAATCGCGCGGCCAAATTGTGCGGCCGCGATCGCTTTTTTAAGACTGATATGGACAATCTAGGTTTTCTTTAAGAATAAATGTATTTGATCACGCTAACTTTAATTAAAAGGTGTGTGAACGCGTTGATCTCTTTGTCAGAGAGATGTAGCCTGTATGAGTATTTTTGTGCAGATCCCAATACTAGCACTTCGGGAGATTCATGCTACTCTGCTGAGAGTGAGCATTGATCGTCATGTCATGTCAGTATTGAGAGTTCGGCTGGGAACATAGCACGGAAAAATATCAGGCGAGTCATGCATTAGTTAATAATGCTGGCATAAAATACAATTCACAGAATATTTGGGATTGCTACTATACGCACCATTCTGAATGAATTTCATATATGTACTGAGTTGTTTAATATATGTGTAAGTAAAGAGGTTCGAGCACTCATCACTTTCAAATGGCCTTTATTCCTTTGCAGGATCACTGTGCTAAATATAGGGTTTTACGGTCTTGACCCCACCATCAACATTAAGTCCTCTTCTTAGCACGTAACAGTGACATTGTTGCGGGGTAAGCACTAGATGGTGACAGACAAAGAAATTCACAAGAGGAGTTCGATGCACATTACCAGGATAGAGGTTGGCTCGGTTCTTGAGTAGGGCACGTTTCCGTTGTACGTCGTTTATCGTCAGATAGATAAGTGTCTACTTGATTGTTATCCCATATCCGGAGCCTTTATACACGGCAGGTAGCGACTCCTTTTCTTCGCGGGATCTAGCTGATTTGCGGAATATAAAGAAGGCACTGAACTTTTCTCCCATTGCAGAATAGTTTCCTTCCTTGTTCCAGGTATTGCTCCATGTTCATTATGCGGTTTGATTTTTTATTGCTGATACCGATTTTTTAATTTTTTTTTATATATACCAGCTATCGGTATGATCATAACGTCCCTTTTTGCAGTGTATGATGGGAACTGCTGGTGATGAACTTTGAAGTCGACAAACCCAATGCGAGTGTGTTCGAGGAGGTGATGGCCAAAATAGATCCTCCGTTTCATGAAGCTGGTCGTGCCATACAGGGTATGTTTCTTCTGCACCTACGTCTCGTTCGGGAACGTGTTCAGGCTTTCTTGGCTTCGGTCGGCATGGAGGAAGAATGGAGGCGCGACGAGGCGTCTCAGCCGCCAAGCGCGAGAGCTGAAAGGTTTGCAGCTCGTCTAAAGCGGCGAAGGATCGAGCATGAGCGGCCTTCCAGTGAAAATAAGTATGATTACCCCGTCTGTAACGGAGTCATCATCCTCGATTCTGACATGGACGAGCCAGAGTATCCTCAAAAGGATGTTGGGGCAGTTCCTGAGGGAGAGGTCAAAGTAGATTCCGTGGAGGATATTGAAGCAACTGCCGGAGGGAACACTGAAGTGGCTGCTGAGGAGATCATGGTAGCGGCATCTGGAGAAGATGTTGAAGCATCTTCCCAGGATGAAGATGTTGAAGCAGCTTCTGTAGATGGGGAAAAACGAGTTGCTGGTTTATACGGAATTGAGGAGACGACCGTGCGAAGGAAACTCCTTGAACCGAGAGAACTATCAAACCTCACACAGATGCACTGCAAGAAGGGAGTGCTTTGAATTCGAGAGATCAATCTGTAGGACTCCGGCCTAAACCAAGACAATGGCCGTTCCAGAGTCAATTTGGTCACAAGAGAGGATGGGTCGATATGTAGGAGGGAAGCTGAGAAATGTGTGAGATCAATAGTGATCGAATATTGTAAGTGTGTTGTGTATTCTGAAATAAGATAAGTTCTGAATGATTGAATTTGCTCTGTTGAGAGTAATTGCAAAGAAGTTGAGATGTTAATCTCTTGTTGTCTGTTTTACGTAAGATTGTCTTGTTTTCAATCATGATTCAGAAACTTATTTATATTGCTGGAATTGTAAACACCTTGATACCATGAAGTGTGACAGTTGCTGGAGTCAAAGAGTGGGGAGGTGGAAATCGTGTTAAAACCAGTTTCTCATCGTGCAGAGACTTGGTTTTATTTTCCATCCACTACTTTGCTAACTCATGCAACTGATTGCACGACTTTCTCACATTCTCGTCGTGTGTATGAACACACGTATCGTAGACCGCCAGACCATAACCCTAGTTAATATCCCCCCATGTAACACGATTGATGTCTCGTGATTTGTGGAGTCTGCAAGGCAGACGTGTATTTAGTTAGTCAGTTGCTGACTTCATGGGACGATGAGTCCTTGTATTGCTGAGTCGAACGTGATTTGCAAATGTTCTAAGACTCATGAATTGAACGTGTCTGTTGAGACAGAGGTATGATTCTCACGTAAATGTTGATAGTTAAGGTGAGCAAATATTTCTCATTTGATGGATTGTTGAATATTGACAATTGAACCAATATTCCATAGTCTGAGCAAATATTGCTCGTCTGATGAATTATTGATAGCATGACCAAATAAAATATTATTTTAAAACACTAGCAACTGAGCCGAGGATAATTAATAAAATTTTGATTATGGGATCGTCGTAAAATTATTAATGTTCGAATCCTGAATTATGAACCTTGGACTCGAAACCCTAATTCGATCAATTGATGATCAATTGATGGTTTATTGAAAATTAACCATAGAGTGAAGAAGGGACCGGATACATGGGATGATGAGTCGACCATGTAGCGCCCAGATGCTAGAGTGAGCAAAAATACCAAAGTCTTTTGAAGACCAGTTGGTGAGAAGATGATTAAATGCTGGTTTAATCATTTATTAAAATAATGCTCGTCTGAGCTTTAGGTGATAAAACCTAATTAATTATGAAGAGATTAGGGGCCGACCAAGGGGTCATGAAACCGGCCCTGGTCGATCACGGGACCGTGTGACGATCGTTTTATGAAGTTCCAAAATTGTTTGGAAGAGTTTGAACCTAATATGAACAAATCAGGTCAAATGATGAAAATATATGGAACTGGCTTCTTGCAAGACAAAGAGACAACATTGGTCAGTCAAGGTAGTATGCTCATGTCACCAAAGTGTTCGTGTCTCAATCCTGAGAATTTTGATATTTTCTGATGTGCGTTTGAGCAATCATTTGAGAAAATATGAAGAAATCAGGAATTTTTGCTGAAACTGAGGAAACTTCATGAGATGAAGGAAAAGTAATCATAAAATGAAGGAATCATGAAGTGTGGGACCGGCTATGGCTAAGGCATGGCCGGCCGGCCAATGATCCAGGTCCCATAGCATTTTTCCTAATTTTATTATATTTTTCATGATTTTAGGGAAATATCATGAAATCAAGGAGTTTGTTGAAATAAAGGAGTTTTCCTTGAAGTGAAGGAGTTTCCATGAGATGAAGGAAACAAATAATATTAATAATAATAATAATAAAATAAGGGCGGGTGAGACCGGCTTGGGCATGGTCGCCGGCTAAGGCCCGGTCCCGTGAGCTTTTCCTAATTTTATGTATTATTTCATGATTTGAAGGAATTTTCATAATTTGAAGGAAATATCATGAAATCAAGGAATTTCATGGAATGAAGGAAACATAAAAAATAATAATAATTAAATAAGGGGCGTGTGGGACAGGCTAGGGCATGACCGGCCGGCTAGGGCCCGGTCCCACGAGTTTCCCTAATTTTATATTATTTTTCATGATTTGAAGGAAATATCATGAAATTAAGGAGTTTTCATGAGATGAGGGATATAATAATAAAATAATGAGGAATCATGAGGTGTGGGACCGGCCACGACTAGGGCATAGCCGGCCGTCTAGTATACATGGTCCCACGACACCTTTCCCAATTTTATATTACTTCCTTGATGCGAAGGAAACACCATGAAACTGAGGAGTTTCCTTAAAACGAAAGATTTTTGTTCAAATGAAGGGATTTTCATGAGATCAAGGAAAATAATAAAATATGATAAAATATAGAATTGGGCATGGGACTGGGACTGTCCATGGCACGGCCGGCCGGCCGATGGGCCCAGTCCCCCAGCGCCTTGATTAATATTTTATTATTTATTATTTTGTTCCTATTTTGCATAGGTTCATCGTTCCTTCGTATTTTGGAATGCTCGTTCGTGCATTCAGGTGCTCGTTAGTGTATTATTGCTGAGTACACTTGCACCATTTTATTCGGTTCTTACTCGATAGTTGCTCAAATGCCCGTGTGTTGAATATTTATTACTAACCCATGGAATTCTGGTGGGAAGAACCATGAATTGAAGTAATGAAATATTATGGAAAACATAGAATATTTTAGGAATAATTAATTGATGGCTCTATACTAGTACGATCATCTAGGAGCATTAATTATTCATGAATTGAGTGATATGAGCTTGTTGAAGCGTCATATTTCTTTTATATAGTCAGGGAAAACATTGTAACATCCTGAAGACGTTATTGCTCTACACTAGCAGGCAAGCTGTCTAGGAGCCGTCCAATCTTTCGATTCTATATATAAATAATTACTGAAATTGCTCAGTATTCATGAGATATGCCGTTGCCTCAGCTGAGAGACTACACATTTATATATACTCTGAGAGACAGTATTCCCAGTCAGAGATTCTTGTGGCATGAGCTTTCACGCTTTCGATAAGAGACGTGAGCCTCAATACTCATCTGACTGCTGGATCAGGAGTATGTACAATTATGGGTTCACGATTTTACCCCTTGTCAAAAATCCACCATCTACAGCTTCCAAGGATGATTTCGGCGCGTCTCCTGGAGGGAATATTGAAGCAGCAGCTGTTGAGGAAGGCGTCGAAGCAATTTCCAACAGTTCATGTGAAGATACTGTTGATCCTTCCAATGACTAGATTTCCCTTTGTTGCTTTTATTCATTGTTGAACGCTTTCATAGTTTGTAGACGTTCCTTTTATGCTCAGCGGTGACTGAGTTCAGGTTTAATTAAACAACGGTTCTTCTATTCACGTTATCTTGAGACCCAACTGTGACGCTCTCCAGTAGGGTCATAACAGAATCTCCCCATTTCATCGATTCATGCATATAATCAGTAATGCGTATTGTCTTCGCGATGATTGCTCACGATCCCAAACAATGAAGGAGGATGTGATAATGGAAAGTAGAGATTAACCACGAACCTGTTTTCCAGTAGGCAAAGTTTCGCAAATCCCATTGAAGTGATGTCGCTTCATTGTTGGAGTAGATCGTTCTCTCGAGCGTTTACCTTACAAATCCCCTTTGCCCTTTTCTTCTTGAATATAGGCCTTCAATGTTTCTCGAAAGATATAAGGTGTTCCTCTTTAGGGTTTTTTTTTCTTCTGTTTTGGACTGATGGGTAATGATGAAGATTTAAGCTCGTTCAAGGATTTGTGTCATGATTAGAGGTAAAGAAATTTCTAAAAGGAAATAATATTTCAATTAATCGACAAATCATAATCCTAATAATTATGAATGCAAACAGTGCAATCATTTTGGAGGAATTACAAATACTGCATGAAAGGGGAAATTGTTTGGAAAAACTACTATGGAGAACGCTGGAATAAAAGATAGCACATCTTTTTAGGTATGGAGAACGCTGGAGGAAATGGTATCACAGCGTTTTAGGTATTGTAGGGTTTGAGCCATCGTGAGTGAATCGTCACGCCTTCCAGTTTGTCAGCATTGATGAGCTTGCAGTAACCGCCTAAGATAACATCTGCCAACAGGCATGGCTCGTCTCCCTTTTCTGCTGGCAAATCAGTCTGAGCGATCATCCTTACCGTCATGTCTCCAACTCGAAACGTGGTCATCTTCACTACCAAATCTCCAATTTGAAATGGGTTTGGGCATTGTACAACTATTTGATCTTTGGGCTTGCGGTCTTTGACCGATACAGCTTCTACACTTTTAACAAAGCATTTGAAAGGACCAGCCTCCCATTCACATCTCCAAGTGGGGGATGGGTCGTTGTTTGGAGCGAGTCCCCGAGACTTAGTGGAAGGAGGAGTGACTGGTTGCAAAAAAGGTTGTTCGATAATACTTACTTGGGTTCGGAATCTTCTAACGAATGTCGATGGGCTCTCTCCAGGTAAATGCGTCACATCATCAAGTTGTCGATACAACAACAGATAATCTTCGGGGTTTGACGGCTTGTTGGTAATCCTTTCAGGTATAGACACTGGCAAAGGACACACCCCTAACTTTGCTTTGTTGTTATGCACCCACGAGCGCCCACGAATCATATCATAGTTCGGGTAATCTTTCACAATATGAAACTTACCGCGTGTTAGAGCGTATCATATCTTGATTTCGAGGTCGATGTACCCATAAGCGTCTATAGACTCTCCTTCAGAATGTTTAATTATGGTTGGGCAATGGACGGGTTCCTGCTTCGAAATCTTCGCAACTTTCAAGGCCTTGACAGTGACGATGTTGAAATCAGATGCTACATCAATCAACGCGTTGTCGAACTCGACATCTTTCAAGTGAGCGATGGTTAGGAGTCCCCAGTTACATCTCGGGTTTCCTAGGAAGGATTGGGGTTCAAGAGCAACTTCCTTAACTGGAAACAGACGCTTGCCTGATACGACACAATTGAGAGCCCCAAACATGTCTTGACGTTGTGCCTTAGAGAAATACAGAATTTCACATAAATGTTCCATCATAGACTGTACAGTCCTGTAAACAAAGTCCCCATAAATCATGCAGCTCCTGACAGGAAGAGGGTCCATGTTGACTCCTTCATTTCCTAGTTGAAGTTCTCCCGCGTCCACCTTCTCTTTGAAAATGAGCTTCAACTTGTTGCAATCGCTGGTTGGGTGATTGACGAACCTGTGATAACGACAGTATTTGGGATTCGCCATCTCTTCTTCAGTTGCCGGACGTCTAAGAGGAGGTAGCTTGATTGCGTCATCTTGAATCCATGCTTCCAGGAGTTCAATGACCTCATCAATTAGAAATGGGAAGTCTGGAGCAGCATCTCCAGCTTCAGGATTCTTAGCCGTGGCTTTTCGGGATGGGGTCGTCTGCGCTGGTGCTGCGCGTTTGGGTTGTTGCTCCATTGCTGGAGCTTTCCCTTTTCCTCCTTCGCCTACCACGCTTACAGAAGGACCGGTGTTGTATTGTTTGTTGATAAGACGCCTGTTGTTAGAGCATTGCTCGGTCGAACTCGCATGCGTTGCTATCTCAAGCATGTTTGTCAATGTTAGTGATCAAAACTATAAGTCTTGATTTCTAGTCTACTATAGCTAAGGTCTCGGACTAGGATAGAAGTGTAGTTGAGCTCAAGGAATCCATGGCAATCATCATACAAGACGAAGGACTACTCAAGGAACCGGTGGAACTTTATCGACTAAATGGTATGTGGAGACTTGAACTTATCTATCACTCAAAAGTCTATTTATCTCCTATCTTGAGACAAAAGTCGTTTTGCTATATAGACTTAGATTATACACATTTGGTATTTCGAGCCGAGTTTAATTCGCATATCTATTTCTCGAAATATGTGTTGGTAAGCTTTCGCTTTAGCCGAATTCATCTTTACCTAGTGACGAAAGTCATGTTATGTTTCAATCACTTTGAAAATTGCTCTGACGAAAAATGGTTTGTGAATAACAACTATATAACGTCCTAATGTTTTAATGATTGAAATGAGAGTTTAGATTACATACCCATTGGTAGGATATAAGCATTGTTGTGGAAACACATATATGTATAAGTCCTTATTCCTTGAACTAAAGTTTGCGAACTTTGTTGATCAAGAGAACTGGAATGTGGCGTGAGCCAAGTCCGCGAACTCAATCCGCAAACTAGCGGAAGTTCTCGACCCGAGAATTTCTGCTGGAGTTTGTGAACTCCTTCCAGAAACTTAAGTCCGCGAACCCAGTCCGTGAACTTGAGTTGGTTATATCTAAAAACGATTGTTCTTGAACTCATGTTTAAATATACTAAGGAATGCTTTTGCAAACCGTGGTGGATATAAAGTTCATGAACCGATTCGAGTGAATCAAATCGTTTTTGCTTCGATTGTGTCTTGTGTAGTTACATAAAGATCTAAGCAATTGAACAACTCTCTAACTAGTTCATTTGAGTCATTTGGACTAGTTATGATGAAGAATAATACGGTTGATATTAAATCATATGGCTATTTGGTTAACTATTATTGAACCAACAAATGTACAAGTTTGGGGACGGTTACACGAGCCTAGAAATGTGCATTTCATTTGTGTATAACAACTAACAAGCTAAGTTTTCGATCTAACGGTTGAGAAATATTAGCTTGAATCTAAATCAGGTTTTCATCTAACGGTGAATATTGAATGCTTTGTTACCAAGCTAACATTGATTGCAAACCCTGATTTGAAAGACTATATAAGGGAGAACTCTAGAAACTAGGAAACATAATCCCCACACCTTACGTGTGATACTAGTTTGCTAAGCTAGAGTCGATTCTCCTTTAACCTTTAGTTTTCTTCTTCTAAAACCAGGTTAACGACTTAAATACTTCATTGGGATTGTGAAGCCAGACCGATATTACTTTTCTTATAGTTGTGTGATCTGATCTTGCTGTTTCTATCGCATGCAGTACAATTGGAATACTTGGCTTGAGATTTCTATCTCCGATAGGCAAGATAAAAAGAAATCACAAACACTTCGTCTCATCGTTTGTGATGCCGCAATATCTTTTTTCGCTGCGTCGATTAAGATTATTGTGAGGTGATTGATAATACTAAGCTGTTCTTCGGGAATATAAGTCTGGTGTTATTGATTGGTTCCTGTTCACCTTGATTTATCAAAAGATGGAACAAAACTCGTAGGTATATTCGTGGGAGACGGATTTATCTATTACCGTAGACTTTTATGTGTGATAAAGATTTTTTTATTAAAGTCTTCGACTTTGGGTCGCAGCAACTCTTAGTTGTGGGTGACATCAGCTAAGGGAATCAAGTACGTAGCATCCTGCTGGGATCAGAGACTTAGGAGCATAACTGTACCTTGGATCAGTGTGAGATTGGTTGGGGTTCAACTACAGTCCAGACCGAAGTTAATTTGGAGTAGGCTAGTGTCTGTAGCGGCTTAATACAGTGTGTGTTCAATCTGGACTAGGTCCCGAGGTTTTTCTGCGTTTGCGGTTTCCTCATTGACATAATTCTGGTGTCTGTGTTATTTTTATTTCCGCATTATATTTGTTTATATAATTGAAATATCACAGGTTATGCGTTAGGTTTAATCAATTAGAATATCCGACCTTTTTGGGTTATTGATTTAAATTGATTGACACTTGGATATTGGTCTTTGGTACCATCCAAGTTATCTCTCTATAAGACTCGCAGATTTCTATTTGCTTGAGTAAAGATCAAATCGACAGATTGAGATATAAACTCTTTGATATACTTTTCTCTAGATTGAGTCTGACTGCATAGTTGATTCTCTAGAAAGTATATTGGAGTTTATCCATACAGATTGCTAATCGAATTGTTGGGTGTGGTTGTTGTACCCCCTCTTTTTCAATTGGTATCAAAGCACGCAAACACGTTTAAGACCTTACAAGTCTGTGTTTGTAGCAATCTGACTCTATGAACGATAAATTCTCTTATAATGCTTCACCAGGTTTAAAAACCAATCGTAGAAGAAGTTCTGATAAACTGGTTATTCTCCAGAAAAGGTTGGATGAACAAATCCAGATCAATTCTGATCTTGTTGTTGAAATTGCAATACTTAAGGATTTGAAACCCATTATAAATCCT
Source organism: Papaver armeniacum (assembly GCA_023531295.1). Taxonomy (NCBI): domain Eukaryota; kingdom Viridiplantae; phylum Streptophyta; class Magnoliopsida; order Ranunculales; family Papaveraceae; genus Papaver; species Papaver armeniacum. Next base: position 174,415 of record JAJJWW010018965.1, read on the forward strand.
TTGATGGATTTGAGTAACTCCAGTTGTTCCTCTCTGAAGAACTGTCATAGATCAGGTAATAAACAACGATTAGATGTTGTGAGAACTGATATGACTCAGAAGTGTTCTGCCATTCTAAAAGGTGTTGGCCCATGCTTGTTTTGTGATTCCTCCAATCACTTTCAACATAACTGTGTGTCTTTTAAAAAGAGTCTAAAAGTTGCAAGTAATCTTTGTTAGCATATCAGCCACTAATCATGCTTAAGATGTACTTTATTAGCTTTAACATGCTTTACATAATTAGGATTACAAATCACAACTTAGGCTGATAAATACAACTTACTTTATTTCTAGGATTACATGTTCTACATCTAGAAACATTAACATGAATATGTATCGGAAGAAACCATGCTTTATGCTTAACCTCATCATGTTGCATACAACTACTTCATGCTTATACATGATGCTACATAAGATCAGGTAATACAATCAATACATGATAAACAAGAAATAAGGGAGTTCAGATATACCTGTGTTTACCTTATTGAAGACCAGACAATAGAAAACATCACATACCTTAATTACCTTTGACAACAATAGGAAGGATAGCATGTAGATACCTTAGGCTAGGTTATGTTCATCTTGGATAGTTGTTTTACTGTAGATAATCACTTAAAATAGAAAACTATAAGCTAGGACCTTTACTTGGAAGTTCTTCATCCACTTCTATCACCCCTTATCTTTCTAATTGCAGAAATTTACTTTAAATACTTAGACATGTGTCATCCACTCAGCCATCATGAGGTGGAGACACATCCCTTAACTGGAAATATAAACTAATATGCCCACTTTATGGATTAACTTGATGTACTTTGGCCTTAAGTACACATCCCACAAAACATAATGTTTTGCCTTTAGTACATGATCTAAACCTAACACACACACTTGATTAAGATTAGGCTAATCCGGTTTTAGTAAAATAAACATGATTTGCTGTTAAACCATAAAAAAGTCTAACAATCTTCACAAGAAAACTAATTAGCTTTTTGCTTCTCTAAAAAGACATACAAAACTATCAGGAAACTCTAAACAGAATAGTACTGATAGTATGGGAGCTTTTGCTTTAAAATCAACATCACCCTTTCAATGGTTTCTTGACAGTGAATGTAGCAGACATATGACAGGTGATCTCAATTGGTTTGTTTTTTCAGACGACTATGAAGGCAGGCCTGTAACATTTGGAGATGGGAGTTGTTGCTACATAAGCAAGAAGGGGACGATCAAATTACCCGGCGTACCTGAAATCCATGATGTAGTCTACGTAAAAGGTATGACTGCAAATCTTCTTTCTGTTATTCAAATTTGTGACAAAGGCCATTGAGTTGTCTTCAATGCAAATGGATGTGACATTGTAGATAAAAATTGAAAAGTAATTTTTCAAGGAACTCGTGGTAAAAACAATTGTTATCTTCTTGATACTCAATTCAGCAACTGTTGCAATTTGACTAAGGTGGAATCTACAAATCTTTGGCATGAGCGTTTTGGTCACATCAACTATCGTCTTCTAACTAAGATCATAAACAAAGAACTTGTTAGAGGCGTTCCCAAAATCAATGCGAAGATTGAAGGAGTATGTGGTGCCTATCAAAAGGGTAAACAAACGAAAGTTCACCATAAATCATCTCGAGATATTCTCACTAAATATCCACTTGATTTAATTCATATGGATCTCTTCGGACCAATTTAATAACCCACGGTTGCTGGTAAGAAGTATGCTTTAGTTATGGTAGATGACTACACCAGATTCGCTTGGGTTGCATTTCTGTCTCATAAGAATGAAACCCTTGGTGAATTCAAGATTATTGTGTAAAGAATCCAGAACGAACAAGGTCGCAAACTAAAGAAAATTAGGAGCGACCGAGGAATCGAATTCAAGGACACTAAGGTGTTTGAATTTTGTGACGAACTAGGGATTATTTAACAATACTCACCACCCATTACTCCTCAAGCTAATGGAGTTGCAGAAAGAAAAAATAGGAACATTCAGGAAATGGCCAGGGTAATGCTCCATAACAAAAACTTACCATTAAGGTTTTGGGAGAAGTCATTTTTACAAAGATGTTATTTGATCAACCGTGTTTACTTACGGTCTAAAACCCTAAACACTCCGTATGAGTTGTGGTATGGAAGAAAACCCAATCTACACTATCTCAGAGTGTTCGGAAGTAAGTGCTACATTCTAAAAGATCGAGAACAGAGAAGGAAATTCGATACCAAAAGTGATGAAGGTATCTTTCTTGGATATGCTTCTGATAGTCGCGAGTTTCGAGTATTTAATCTCAGTATCCAGGTCATGATGGGATCAGCTAATGTTATCACCGATGATATTAGTGATTTTCATCATGATAATCCTCCTGCTGAATTGCCTCCAACTGAGACAATTGATAAAGTCAAATAAATCCCAGAGTCAGTTGAAGTTGTTCCAACTGTCACAGACCCTGATATTTCTAGTGACGAGGAGAAGAGCACTGATCAGGCTAATCCTGATGAATAAGAACGTATCCCTCCACGACACCTCTGGGTTCAAAGGAATCATGATCCCAACAGTATTATTGGAGGAAGAGATTCTACAGCTAAGACAAGAGGACAACTTCAAAATATTTGTAATTTTGGTTGTTATCTTTCACAAGTAGAACCAAGAAATATTGATGAAGCTCTGAGCGATCCCTTTTGGGTGAATGCAATGCATGAAGAGTTAAATCAATTTCAAAGACAAGACGTATGGGAACTTGTACCTTGTCCTTCCAATATTAATATTGTTGGTACTAAATGGATATTCAAGAATAAGTCTGATGAATTTGGTACAATTGTCAGAAATAAAGCCAGACTTGTCGCTCAAGGATATTCACATATTGAAGATATCGACTTTGATGAAACCTTTGCACCTGTGGCACGCCTTGAGTCCATTCGACTTTTATTAGCTCATGCTTGTTTTCTGAAGGTTAAGCTGTTTCAAATGGACATAAAATCCTCATTTCTAAACGAAATATTAAAGGAGGAAGTCTATGTTGCTCAACCTAAGGGGTTCGAAAACCCTGATTTCCCAGATCATGTTCTTAATCTCAAAAGGCATTGTATGTATTAAAACAAGCACCTAGAGCCTGGTTTGAAAAACTCACCACTTCTCTCATAAGAAAAGGTTTTTCAAGAGGCGGAGCTGATAAAACATTGTTTACCAAATTGAGTGGGAAAGATATTGTCATTGCTCAAGTCTATGTAGATGACATCATCTATGGTTCAACTTCTGAGAGATTTGCAAAGGATTTCCAAGTCTCTCTTGCTAAAGAATTTGAAATGAGCAATGTTGGTGAATTAAAATTCTTCTTAGGATTACAAATTCAACAACATAAGGATGGAATTTACTTATCCCAGGAAAAGTATGCAAGGGATCTTGTGTCAAGATTCGGTCTGGATAAGTCATCTCCAAAACTGACACCTATGCCCACTAATGGTAAACTACATAGATATGAGAAATGAGTAAAAGTAGATCAAAAACTGTACCGATCTATTATTGGTAGCCTTTTATATCTTACAGCTACTAGACCTGATATTTCTTTTAGTGTTGGTTGTTGTGCTAGATTCAAGCTAATCCAAAAGAATCTCATCTTGCAGCTGCAAAAAGGATCATACGATATGTCAATCACACTGTCGGGTATGGTCTGTCTTATACTTTTGATACTAACACCGACCTTTCTGCTTATTAAGATGCTGATTGGGCAGGATGTGTAGAAGACAGAAAAAGTACATCAGGGGGTTTCTACTATGTAGGACTGAATCTTGTGGCTTAGCATAGCAAGAAGCAAAATTCACAATCCCGGTTTACATGTGAAGCAAAATATATTACTGCTGGCTCATGTTGCACTCAACTTCTATGGATGAAACAAATGCTAGATGATTATGGAATTGATACTGGAATAATGAAGATCTTTTGTGATAACTCTAGTGCGATTCGAATCACTGAGAATCCCGTTGAGCACTCAAGAACAAATCACGTTGACATAAGGTACCATTTTATTCGAGATCTTTATGAAAATGGTATCATAAGCATGGAATTTGTGCCTTCAAAATAATAATTGGCTGATATTCTCACCAAACCATTAGACACTGTTACATTTCAACACTTACGGCAGTCTATTGGTGTTGTTTTGGTTCATTAATTGTTTATATGACTCTTGCCCATGTGCTTATCTTGATCTTTTGAGCAATTAAGTTTGAAATTCCAGTAGTGTTTACTTCAATTATGTATTTGTTTCCGTGGGTTTTATTTTTCTGTCTAAGTTCCGTGTGTGATTGTATCAAAAGAAATCCTTCTTTTCTCTTTCGAAATTAAGGTCGCTCTTGTAGTTCTTTCGAGAATGACATGTTACGGGGGAGAGTTCTTAGTTGAACTTGTGCTTAATTGCCAAATCTTTGTGGGGAGTGCGGCTGTGGAATATTATAGGGGTTATCTTGTATCTTTATAAACTTCTTGATGAATGCATTTAGCTTCGGCTTTATGATTGCATCTAAAGAAGATGATGTGTGTTCTTTCTTTTGGTCTTGAAATGTCTCTTTCGGAAATTTCATTAGGATCCCGTTCTTTTACCTTTGCCAATTTTATTGACAAAAAGGGGGAGAATTAATATGTAGTTCGCACTACAAATATATATGGTTTTCGGATCATTATGTAAGGGGGAGTGGTTTCCATGTGAGATGGAGTATTGACTAAGGGGGAGTGATACATATCACCATAGTATTGTTGTTGAAGTTGTGATACAATTGAACTTTGACGCTGTGTAATGATACTATGACATTGTATAACAATGATTGAGAACTCTTGTTTTCTTGTTGTTATAGCTACGGATTTTCAACAACGATGATGCTAAACTTACAACCTTTGGGATCATTGGAGTACTTGGAAGTGACGAAGATTTCGAGTAATGTTGAAGATTAGGCATGTGAAATAGGAGCTACAAAAGTTAATTTATTTATTTTTTGTATTCCATATGTATTGATAGTTTTGTCACTAAAATTGACAAAGGGGGAGATTGTTAGAGCATTGATCGGTCGAACTCACATGCGTTGCTATCTCAAGCATGTTTGTCAATGTTAGTGATCAAAACTATAAGTCTTGATTTCTAGTCTACTATAGCTAAGGTCTCGGACTAGGATAGAAAGTGTAGTTGAGCTCAAGAACTTCATGGCAATCATCATACAATACGAAGGACTACTCAAGGAACCGGTGGAACTTCATCAACTAAAAGGTATGTGGAGACTTGAACTTATCTATCACTCTAAAGTCTATTTATCTCCTATCTTGAGAAAAAAGTCATTTTGCTATATAGACTTAGATTATACACATTTGGTATTTCGAGCCGAGTTTAATTCGCCTATCTATTTCTCGAAATATGTGTTGGTAAGCTTTCGCTTTAGCCGAATTCATCTTTACCTAGTGACGAAAGTCATGTTATGTTTCAATCACTTTGAAAATTGCTCTGACGAAAAATGGTTTGTGAATAACAACTATATAACGTCCTCTGAGAATGTTTCAATGATTGAAATGAGAGTTTAGATTACATAACCATTGGTAGGATATAAGCATTGTTGTGGAAACACATATATGTATAAGTCCTTATTCCTTGAACCAAAGTTTGCGAACTTTGTTGATCAAGAGAATTGGAATGTGGCGTGAGCCAAGTCCGCGAACTGGCGGAAGTTCTCGACCCGAGAATTTCTACTGAAGTTTGTGAACTCCTTCCAGAAACTTAAGTCCGCGAACCCAGTCCGTGAACTTGAGTTGGTTATATCTAAAAACGATTGTTCTTGAACTCATGTTTAAATATACTAAGGAATGCTTTTGCAAACCGTGGCTATAAAGTTCATGAACCGATTCGAGTGAATCAAATCATTTTTGCTTCGATTGTGTCTTGTGTGGTTACATAAAGATCTAAGCAATTGAACAACTCTCTAACTAGTTCATTTGAGTCATTTGGACTAGTTTGATGAAGAAGAATATGGTTGATATTAAATTGCTCATATGGCTAACCATTTGGTTAACTATTGTTGAACCAACAAATGTACAAGTTTGGGTACGGTTACACGAGCCTAGAAACGTGCATTTCATTTGTGTATAACAAGCTAAGTTTTCGATCTAATTGTTGAGAAATATTTGCTTGAATCTAAATCAGGTTTTCATCTAACGGTGAATATTGAATGCTTTGATACCAAGCTAACATTGATTGCAAACCCTAATTTGAAAGACTATATAAGGGAGAACTCTAGCAACTGGGAAACATAATCCCCACACCTTACGTGTGATACTAGTTTGCTAAGCTAGAGTCGATTCTCCTTTAACCTTTGGTTTTCTTCTTCTAAAACCAGGTTAACGACTTAAATACTTCATTGGGATTGTGAAGCTAGACTGATACTACTTTTCTTGTAGTTGTGTGATCTGATCTTGATGTTTCTATATTATGAGTACAATTGGAATAATTGGCTTGAGATTTCTATCTCCGACAGGCAAGATAAAAATAAATCACAAACACTTCGTCTCATCGTTTGTGATTCCGCAATATCTTTTTTCGATGCGTCGATTAAGGTTATTGTGAGGTGTGATAGGTGTCTAAAATACCTAATTTTATATCTAGTATTTATGCTCTCTTTGCTATTTTTCGTGTGAATTATGTATCTTATGTTCGCTTTTGAGTTTCATAGGTGTTTTGGAGTCATTTACAGGAAAGACATGAATTAGATGCTCAATTAGTTGCTTGGAGTCATTGGCGGTTGATGGATGTGGAGCTGGCTAGGTTGTGCGGGAAGGAGGTGAAGAATGAACCGTCAGTTCCTCAAAACTGACAGTTGAGTTGAGAAAGGAATTAGGTTGTCAGTCCTTCAAAACCGACAAGCCAAATGATCTGAACAGCCCTTATCAAGTGCATCTGGGTGGCTATATACATTTTTATATTCCTACGCAAGACCCGAAGTTCAAAGAGATTTATTTCTCCCATTTTTAGTTTCTCTGTCTGCATGATGTCGGCTCCATTAGAGAGAGGAAGGTTTAGAGTACAATTTAGGGGAGATCGAGAAGAAGCTGTTGCCGCTGAGAGAATCAAATTGAAGGTATGAGATGGTCAATTGAGAGCTATTGAGGTAGTTTCTGCTGAGTGATTTCATCGGAAGAGAAGAACATGGAGAAACACAGAGTTAGGGTTTGATGTTGGTGTTGAATTCGGCAGGAGCAGAGTGGGTTTGTCCATGAGGATCATTCGAGATGAATAATCAGACAAAGGTGGTCTATGAGTTGAGTTTATGGCACCTAAGACTTGTTTAGACACCGAGAAGAGCAAGGAAGAAATTGATGAGGGTTTGAGATTGAAATTGCATGATTGTGGAACCATATTTGGAGATTAAGGGTGTTTGAGAGTTCGGATGTGTTTAGGATTAATTACAGGTGCAGTTGGAGATGAATACAAATGGGTTTTTGTGGTGTTGTAAAGCTGCAGGATTGCTGCTGGTGCCATTGATTGCAGATGAACATTTGGCTGAACTTCAGGTGGAATTGAAGCTGAAATGGAGAATGGGTTTGTTGTCTTATGAAAAATGAGAAATTGGATTGTGTTTGATGGAAGCTGCTGCTGGTGATGGCAAGATGATAAACTGCTAAATGGAGTTGCAGCTGCTATTGAGCTGAACTGCAGTGGTCCAGTAGTAGTCTTTGTGTTGCGATTCTGAGGAAGCAAAGTGAAGATAGCAAAGGGCAGAGAGAAGCGGGTGAAAGTCTGTAGGAACTCAGTGATTAGCTGATGTGGGTGAAGAAATTGGTGTTGTTGCAATGGACAGTGACTGGAGCTACAGATGGTATGGTGATTATGAAGTATAATTGGAGTTGAAGCAATTGTAGGAGTGATGTCAGGTTGCAGTTGCATGAGAGATGTTGCTGCCTTCGTTCACAGGGCAGTGCTGTAGAAGATGGGTTTTGTGATGATGTTTGCTGCCGATGAACAAAGGGGTTGGAACTGAAGTCTTTGTGATCTTATGGCTGGAGTTACAAGATGGCTGGCTTGGGATATGTCGCAGGTGGAGCGAGAGGCTGATGGGTTTGAGCTGAGGATTCACGAACTGAAGAAGAACTGAGATTCAAAGTTTACAAGTGGTGGTGGCTCAAGATGGTTCTGAGATGAAGTGTTGCAGCTGAACTGAAGTCCTGGAGATACAAAAGGTGGTATTTGTGGTTGCAGTTGAAATGGAAGGTGCCACTGAAGATTTTGCAGCTGAGTTATGGGTTGAGGTTGTGATTGGTGATGAAGGATGAAGGCTAGATGTATTAGTTGCAGGTGATATTACAGTGTGCAACTGGTGTGTGATGGCAGTGTTGATGAGATGGCTCTGGCGGTATGAATTGGATTGTAATGTGATGGAAGTGATGAATTAATGAAATTGGCAAGATGTGTTTGATTCTGGTAGTCAAGGTTCAACCAAGAAGATGAGGAAGAACTTATATTCATGGGTTCTGGTGATGAAATTATAGGAGGAGTCTGGTGATGCAATGTTGGCTACGGCTAGAACCTGAGATGAATGGGTTTGATTTGTTGTGTGCAGTGAATTAAACAAGCTTTCTGTTACAGGGGAGCTGTAATGGAGTAGTTTTGGTGGTGACTGAAGCTGAGCAAATGATCGAAACGGGTTTTTGTGGTGGAATTTAGATGAACCTATAACTGTTAAGATGGGAATGAAGATGAATGCTCTGAGTTTGAGATATATTTGAGTAATGGAGTTAGTGGAATGCGACAATGTAGAGAAGGAATGAATCCGATGAAGTTGCAGCTGCAGTTACAGGTGAAATGGTTCAGGTTTGTGTTGAAGGGCACTGCGAGTAAGAGCATCGCAGGTAGTGTTGGTGCAATTGGATAAATGTTGTTGCAGGGAAGTGATAGCTACAGCTGAAGTTGGGGCTGTTAACTGGAGGTGCAATAGCTGAAGGCACTGGTGGTGCACAAGAAGATAAGATACTGCCGATGGCGAGAACATGGAATTGAGACCAAGTGAAGCTGTTGCTGTGAATGTATCTTGAGACATGGTACTAAACAGGAGGTGTTGTTATTATCAGTGATGCAATGGCTAGGCCTGAATGGATGATTAAGATGAATGTTTAGGTTGTGCAGGGAGGAAGACACTGGCCAGAAATTGGTCTGAGCAGTGTCTGAGAACAAAGGAACTCTGCCGAATTTTCTACTATGGCGAGTTAATTCAGTGACTCGGTCTGACTCACCGATCCAGATCCGACTCTGACTCAGATGGACCTGGACTGTTCTAACTGGGCTTCATTTATGGGCTAGTTTTGGCAACAAAATTGGCAGGGATTCTATGCACGGGAATTTGACTACTTGGACACCTATAAAAGAGAAAAGTCTTGTTATTCATCGGATCTTCACTTCTACTTTTGTTCTAGGGTTTAGAAACATGAAAGTTTTTCTCTTTATTCTTGTTATGAACTCCATGAACATGAGCTAGGTTATTATTATTGGTTATGGAATAATTGGATTTCACATAATATGCTTTTTGATATGATAAATTAGTTTTGTCTCCATGCTTTATCGTTTTAGATTCACTATTGATATTGTCTTATGATTTGAATACTTCTTTGATCGAGTCGCGAATCGGTTGATTTTGTGTTCATCTCCCTTGCTAGATTAGGATTTATTGTACGCAAAAGTGATAGATTCCTGATTACAAGTAGCATAATTGTGATTATTGCTTGTAGTAATACATCCTAGTAGTCACATGTGAGTCATAACCTTTGTTAAATCGGATTAGTGCTTTTACACGTTCGATTGCTTAGATTGGCATGATTTCATAGAACTTAACGCATCTAGGGAATTAAACTTGATTAGTGCTTTTACACGTTAGGTTGTTCTCTAAGATAGAATTCATATTCACATCTTTTAATGTGTTTGTTGATGATAAGAGGAGATTTGCGGGATATACTTGCGATCAAGGTATCCTAGGGCCTTTGATAAAAGTTGAGATTAAAATATCAATTCTAGTTATTGTGTAGAAAACATGTTTGTGAATGAAGATGAAATCCGTGACCAATACTTTCTCATCCTTGATTTGATTTGTTTACCTTTATTGTTTGCTTTTATTTAGTTTATTATATAAAAATCACAAAACCCCCCATTGTTATTTATAGGAAACCGAAACAACTTGACAACTCTAGACCTCTCTGTGGGAACGATCCTTTCTTGCCCTTGCTTCATTATATATTTTGAGTAGTAAGAAAGTGAAATTAGTTTTTCTCGGCTGACAACCGATCAAGGTGATTGATAATACTAAGTTGTTCTTCGGGAATATAAGTCTGGTATTATTGATTGGTTCCTGTTCACCTTGATTTATCAAAATACGGAACAAAACTCGTAGGTATATTCGTGGGAGACGGATTTATCTATTACCGTAGACTTTTCTGTGTGATATAGATTTGTTTATTAAAGTCTTCGACTTTGGGTCGTAGCAACTCTTAGTTGTGGGTGACATCAGCTAAGGGAATCAAGTACGTAGCATCCTGCTGGGATTAGAGACGTAGGAGCATAATTGTACCTTGGATCAGTGTGAGATTGGTTGGGGTTCAACCACAGTCAGACACCGAAGTTAATTTGGAGTAAGCTAGTGTCTGTAGCGGCTTAATACAGTGTGTGTTCAATCTGGACTAGGTCCCGGGGTTTTTCTGCATTTGCAGTTTCCTCGTTAACAAAATTCTGGTGTCTGTGTTATTTCTATTTACGCATTATATTTGTTTATATAATTGAAATATCACAGGTTGTGCGTTAGGTTTAATCAATTAGAATATCTGATAGGTGTTGTAAAACACCTAATTTTATATCTAGTATTTATGCTTTCTTTGCTATTATCCTTGAGAATTGCATCTCTTATGTTTAGTTTTGAGTTATTAGGTGCAATGGAGTTGTTAGGAGCAAAAGAAGGAAAAATCATTCATTTGGAGCGTAAAGGGCAAAAATGTCAATTCATATACGAGTGGTCCTTGGCACCAGCGAAGGTTATGTAGCAAAGGAGGTGAAGAGTAGACTGTCAGTTCCTCATAACTGACAGATGAACTGAACAGAGAATTAGGCTGTTGGTTATTCGGAACCGACAAGCCATGTATGGACTGTGGATGCCCTTATCCATTGGGACGGTGACAATATCTATCTCAGTGTTATTACACCCAACTACCACTTCAATGTTATTACACCCAACCCTGAATTTGAGAAATTAATTTCTCATTCGTTCATTTCCCCAAGTTCAGACAGCTGCAGTCTGGTGGAGATGTTTATGGAATGGCTGTGAACTCAAAGAAGAAAGATGGAAGCAGCAGATGGTGATGTTTATGGTGTTGGTTGCGGTTGCGGTTGAGCTCTTGAGGGTGACACTGCAATTTACATGAATTGGTGGCAAATGTTAATCCAGGGGAATCGGTCTTGGTTGCTAGCAAGGAGGATGTGACAGAGAGTGATGGAAGTCGCTTCCATGAGTTCAATGGTTCTGAAGAGATGGTGCTACTATTAGATGCAGCTGTAATGGGAGTTCTTGAATGGTTGTGGCTCGAATTGCATCTGCAATGAAGGGTTGATGTGATGCTGCTGCCAGGATCAAAGATGATGAGTTGTGAAGAACTGATGGAGATGTTGGTGGCATGTGGTTTTCAAGGGTTACAACTGCAGTCAAAGCTGTATCAATGTGAAGTTGAATGAATGCAGAACAGTGGTTTATGGAGCTAGTGGAATTTTGTTACAGTGAAGCCATGGAATTGCAAGGCTGAAATGGAATTATGTATGACATGATGGGTTTGTTCTGAGAGTTACAGGGAATGTGCTGCACTGCATTGAAGGCAATGACTGGAGCTGTTGCTATGAGGACTGGTGGAGGTCTGCACCTATGGTGTCCGTTAAATCTAGAGTTGGTGTTGTTGTTGAATGCTTGAGATGATGATGATGCAAGGAGTGAATCGAATGGATGTAATGGACTGATTGGTATTATCGCAGGCTATGAAGAATGTTGCAGTTGCAGTGGGCTGTGGCATTATGCAGGGTATGAAACCCAGCTGCAGGTGTCGGTTGTTCTGGTAGTGTGGCTGTGTTGCAGAGCAACTGCAAAGGAGCTAGTTATGGGAGACTGCAAGGCTAGGATGGTGTTTGTCGGCTGTCGTAGCTGCGAGTAAGAACTGGATTGTTCAAATGCAATTGCAGAGATGGAACTGGTGGTAAATGATTGTGTACAGATGATGGAATTACAGTTGTATGAGCTGTGACTTGAACTCAGTGTTGCAAGGAAGTATGTTACTGTCGTGTTTGGCTGAGTTGCAGAATGCAGTGATAATGGCTTGAGGCAAAGTTGGTGTTGTGGTTGCAGGTGTAAGTGCAAATGCAGTAAGGAGATGATGGTGCTGATAAAGATGAATCTGGTAATGGAGTTGCAATACAACTGATGATGGATGAATGTCTTTGGCAGTGGAAGAACTGAAGCTGCAGCTGTGAAGAATGATCAGCCTTCATGGCTGGATATGAACTGGTATAGTGAAATGATGGTGCAGCACAACTCTGGCCTGCGCGAATGGCTCAGGCCTAAGCAATTCAGCCCATTCAGCCTAGAGATCTCAGCTGACTCATGGTCTGACTCTCTGACTCACTTAACCCAGTTGACTCGGTGTGACTCACTGAGCTTGACCGTGCTGACCCAGTTTGACCGGTGACCGGGTGGACTTTGCCGGTCACCCGAGCTACTTCCCGGTGGCTTCTCCGGCCAATTTCCGGCCATAATACCAGTTTTCCGGCGGTATATTTTGGCAATATTTTTACACGGGTTCTTCACACATATGGGCTTGGTGGATATCTTGTTATTGGACTTTGGAGATTGGACTTAATTTTAGAAGTTGGAGAAAAGCTACAAAAGAGAAAGTTTTCTACAACTTTGGGAATCACGTATTTTCTACTTGGAGTTTTGGAGAGCGGCGACTAGGGTTTGCTTCCATTTTGTTTTTCATCTTCTTCATTTTATTATTGATTATGATTATGATGAACTCAAAAGCTATGAGTAGATAAACACATATTATTGGTTATGGGATAAAGTTGATTTCTCAACATGATATTTGATTCAATGCATTAGTTTTGTCTCAGTAATTTTATTGTTTATGATTCATGGTTTATATTGTCATATGATTTGAATACTTGTTTGGTTGAGTCCGGAATCAATCCGATTTGCATTCATTTCTAAAGCTATATTAGGGTTTTCAATACGAAAAAGTTGTTTATCCCTGATTCTAAGTAGCATAATTGTGGGTAGTGCTTGTAGTGATATATCCTACTAGTCACAAGTGAATCATAACCTTTGTTAAAACGGATTAGTACTTTTACACGTTCGTTTGCATTGATTAGTCTTATTCCATAGAACTTAGTGCTTTTAGGGAGTTAAACTTAATTGTGCTTTTACACTTTAGGTTGCTTTCTAGGAAGAATCCACATATACATCTTTTAATGTGGTTGTGATGAAATCAGGGAATTAGCGGGATATACTTGCGATCAAGGTATCCTAGGACTTTTAATAAATGAGAGATTAAATTATCAATTCTAGTCATTGATGAAAATACATGTTTGTGAATGATATTATCCCATGACCAACACCTTCATCTTATTGATTATTTTCATATTTTATTGCTTTCAATTTATTTTTATTGCTTTGCTAAAACAAAAATCCCCCCATTGATTACTAAGAAACTGAAATTTTATAACAACAAAAGCCTCTATGTGGGAACAAACTCTTTCTTACCATGTACTTCATTTATATTACTATAGTGAGAAAGTGAAATTATATTTGACGTATACGACTGCGATCAAAATTTTGGCGTCGCTGCCGGGGAGGCATACGGCTTGTTATTAAATTTTTAGTTTATTTTTATAATTTCTGATTTTATCTTTGCTTTTTGTTTTCTTGTCTTGTTTCTCACTTGTTTGCGAGAATTGTTTTCAGGTACCTAATCTCTGGCTTCTAAAGATTGGAACTATCCAAGGTGCGGGATAGCTACTCGAAGAGGCACAATACTCCAACCAAGTCAAGACACAGCGGAAGAACAAGAGTTAGAAGTGGAAGAAGAGTTACAACTAGAAGAAGAACAAGAGGTTGCAATTGTAGAAGAACCACCTTTTGAAGAAGAAGAAGAAGAAGAAGTAATGGGTGATCGTACATTCAAGGACTTGGCTTCTCATAGGCTTGATACACAACGATGGTGTATCCAAACAAACTCAACCTTCGAGATCAAGCCGGGGTTGATTAGAGAGTTACCTAATTTTCATGGCATGGAGAATGAAGATCCAAACAAGCATCTCATGGATTTCCACAACGTTATCATGGCTATGCTTCCAGAAAATATTAATGCGGATGGAGCGATGTTGAAAGCCTTTCCATTCTCCTTGGCGGACAATGCTAAGGAATGGTTCCGGAAGTGTCACTACATGGAATGGGTTGAAGAAACTCTTTCTAGAGAGGTATTTTCCTGCGTCAAAGGCTACTCAAATTCGCAAAGAGATATGCGGGATAAAGCAAAATGTGGGAGAATCTTTGTATGAATGTTGGGAGCGATACAAGAGATTGGTGGCAAGCTGTCCACACCACCAATTCAGTGACGCTATGATAATCCAATACTTCTACGAAGGTCTCCAATCAAGTGATAGATATCTTCTTAACGCATCGGGTGGTGGTGCACTAGTGAACAAGACGATGGCCCAAGCTACCGAGTTGATAGAAAGCATGGCTGCAAACTCGCAACAATTTTACACAAGAGGTGAACCAATGGTTATGCGGGTGCATGAGGTTACGGATTCATCATCACACCGTGATCAAAGGATGGATAATATGGAGCAAATGATGGAAAAGATGGTTGCAGTTATTTTACCTTCATATGGTGAAGAGTTGGAGCAAGCTAGTGCGGTCTTTCCAAATCATCAAAGACGGTATGATCCCTACTCCAACACTTACAACCCGGGATGGAGAGATCATCCAAATTTCAACTATGCCAACAAGCAAGGTGCAGTCCAACAACCTACTTTCAACCGTTCGGGTGGATTTCAACCACAACAACAACAATCCCATCCGCAACAACAACAATTTCAGCAACCACAACAATCAATGCAAAATCAAGGTTCCGATATCGATGCAAAGCTTCAAACTTTTATGCAAGGCATTTCTACTATGTTTAAAGAAAGTCAGCAGGAGACTAAGAGT
This sequence comes from Papaver armeniacum, assembly GCA_023531295.1. Classification (NCBI taxonomy): domain Eukaryota; kingdom Viridiplantae; phylum Streptophyta; class Magnoliopsida; order Ranunculales; family Papaveraceae; genus Papaver; species Papaver armeniacum. The sequence goes on from JAJJWW010018965.1 coordinate 189,700, forward strand.
GCTATCAAGGAGTTGCAGACACAAATGGGCTCCATGGCGATGGACATAAACAAATTGAAGGCACAAAATAGTGGAAAACTCCCTTCTCAACCCATTAACCCAAAAGAGGGTGTCAATGCTATTACATTGAGAAGTGGTACACAACTTATGCAACCCGAGGTTATTGATTCGAGCAAGGTGGAAACACCAAAGGAACCTGGTTTGGAGAAGAAAAATGAGGATTCTCCCCAAATTTCTGATGTACCTATTCCTAACTCTAAAACTCCGGTTTCTACTTATATTCCTCCTTTACCTTTCCCTCGCAGATTTGCAAGTTCCAAGAAGGCGGAACTAGAAAAGGAGATTTTAGACGTTCTTAAAAAGATCCATGTGAACATACCACTCATTGATGCGATCAAGCAAGTTCCCAAGTATGCAAAGGTGTTGAAGGACTTGTGTACCAATAAGCAAAGGCTCAAAGGTAATGAAGTGCTAAGTGTGGGGGAGAATGCTTCGGAAATCTTACAACACAAACTCCCACTTAAGTGCAAGGATACCGGTAGTTTTGACATTCCCGTCACAATTGGTAACACAACATTTAACAAAGCTATGTTGGATTTAGGTGTATCCGTAAATGTCATGCCTGCATCCATGTATAATTCACTTGATCTTGGTCCTCTTAAAAAGGCTGGAATTGTATTGCAATTAGTCGATCGCTTTAATGTCTACCCAATGGGTATTGTTGAGGATGTTCTTGTGCAGGTTAATCAATTAGTATTTCCAGCTGACTTTTGTGTGTTAGAGATGAATGAAGGGTCACCGGACTCGTCTCTTCCATTGCTACTTGGGCGTCCCTTCATGAAAACGGCGAAAACCATTATTGATGTGGACAAGGGAACGCTAACTATAGAGTTTGATGGAGAAACAATACGTTTCAACATTTTCGAGACGATGAGATATCCTAGTGATGTCCACTCTTGTTTCTCCATTGGTGTTATGGATACATTGGCACAACAAGTGTTTGAATTGAATGGTGAAGATGCTTTGGAAACCGTTTTAACTACATCCATGGATAATGGTGTAGAGTGTGGTAATGAAGTCAAGGAAGCCCTTGGTGATCTTAATTCACTACAAGGATGCCCGGAAACTCATAATATATCTTTTATTTCTTTACCATGCAGTGATGAAAAGCTTATACCTTCAATTGTTAAAATATCCAAAGTTAGAATTGAAACCTTTTCCCGATCACCTAAAGTACTTGTACTTAGGTGACAAGGAAGATTTACATGTGATTGTTTCTAACGAGCTTAGTGATTTACAGGAGCAAAAACTTTTAAGGGTGCTAAGGAAGTACAAGACGGCCATAGGATGGACAATTGCTGATATCAAGGGTATAAGCCCTGCCGTTTGTATGCACAAAATCCGTTTGGAGGATGATGCAAAGCCTACAAGGGAAGCACAACGTCGTTTGAACCCTCCCATGATGAAAGTTGTGAAAAAGGAGATACTAAAGCTTTTGGAAGTGGGTGTTATCTACCCAATATCCGATAGCAAGTGGGTGAGCCCGGTACAAGTAGTACCAAAGAAATCAGGTGTAACGGTGGTGGAGAATGATAAGAACGAACTTGTCCCAACTCGTGTGCAAACCGTTTGGAGGGTTTGTATTGATTATAGGAAATTGAATGCCACCACTAGGAAGGATCATTTTCCATTGCTTTTTATTGATCAAATGCTTGAAAGTTTAGCTGGACACTCTTACTATTGCTTCCTTGATGGGTATTCAGGTTACAATCAGATTGTGATAGCACCGGAGGATCAAGAGAAAACCACTTTCACTTGTCCTTTCAGTACTTTTGCTTAGATAAGGATGCCTTTTGGATTGTGCAATTCTCCAGCTACCTTTCAAAGGTGTATGGTAAGTATCTTTTCAGAATATGTTGAAAACATAATCGAAGTGTTCATGGACGATTTTAGTGTCTTTGGTGATTCATTTGACCTTTGCTTGAACAACTTCTCTCTAATCCTTGAACGATGTGTTGAAAGAAACCTTGTGCTAAATTGGGAGAAGTGCCATTTTATGGTAACTCATGGCATAGTTTTAGGCCATATAATATCTTCTAAAGGCTTGGAAGTCGATAAATCTAAAATAGACCTTATTCGTGCTTTAACCCCTCCCACTACGGTGAGGGAGATACACTCTTTTCTTGGTCATGCAGGTTTTTATCGTAGATTTATCAAGGATTTTTCCTAGATAGCATCACCACTTTGTAATTTATTGTAAAAAGATGTGGTTTTAACTTTGATGAAAAGTGTATGGCGGCATTCAATCGTTTGAAAGAACTTTTGATTTCAGCCCCTATCATTAAACCACCGGATTGGAGCAAGACTTTTGAGCTCATGTGTGATGCAAGTGACTATGTGGTTGGTGCGGTGCTTGGGCAACGTGTGGGGAAGATACCTCATGCTATTTATTATGCTTCTAGAACGTTAAATGAGGCCCAACAAAACTACACAACCACTGAAAAAGAGTTGTTAGCCATTGTTTTTGCTTTGGAAAAGTTTTGCTCTTATCTAATTGGTACAATAGTTGTTGTCTTTTCTGATCATGCAACACTTAGGTACTTGCTAATGAAGAAAGAAGCGAAACCGAGGCTCATACGATGGATTTTACTCTTGCAAGAGTTTGATATTGAAATCAAGGACAAGAAAGGAATTGAGAACACCGTTGTGGATAACTTGAGCCATCTTGCTGTGGACAAGGAAGCTATCCCATTGCGTGAAAGTTTCCCGGATGAGCAACTATTCTCAATTGCCTTTGGAGAACCATGGTATGCCGATATTGTCAATTACTTAGTGTCTAAACAAATACCAAAGAACTTGTCTCGTGCTGAGAGGGACAAACTTAAGAAGTTAGGAAACCAATACATATGGGATGATCCATACTTGTATAAAAATTGTAGTGACCAAGTAATAAGAAGGTGTGTTCCCGAATATGAATTTAATTCTATCTTGTCTTTTTGTCACTCCTATGCTTGTGGAGAACATTTTGGGAGTAAGAGAACCGCTCAAAAGGTACTTGAAAGCGGTTTCTATTGGCCAACCTTGTTCAAGGATGCATATATATTTTGTACAACTTGTGATAGGTGCCAAATAACAGGCAATCTAGGTATCCGAAATCAAATGCCACAAACTTTTATTCAATTTATTGAAGTTTTTGATGTATGGGGTATTGATTTTATGGGTCCTTTTGTCAACTCTCATGGAAATTTTTATATCTTACTTGTTGTTGATTATGTCTCGAAATGGGTGGAAGCTAAAGCCACCCCAACTAATGATTCTAAAGTGGTTTCATATTTTGTGCAAGCTAATATCTTTGCAAGGTTTGGAATTCCAAGAGTCATAATTAGCGATGGGGGTTCTCACTTCAAAAACAGGATTTTACAAAGCTTGTTGAAGAAGTACAATGTTGCAACACCTTATCATCCCCAAACAAATGGACAAGCCGAGGTTTCCAACCGAGAGGTGAAGTCCATACTAGAGAAGACGGTGAATCCAACAAGGAAAGATTGGAGCATGCGGCTTAATGATGCTTTGTGGGCTTATAGAACCGCATACAAGACACCTATCGGGATGTCTCCCTTTAGGCTTGTGTATGGTAAACCTTGTCATTTACCCGTTGAAAGTGAGCATAAGGCGTTTTAGGCTATTAAGCAATACAATATGGAGATGGATGGGGCTGGAAAGCAAATAAAGTTACAACTCCAAGAGCTAGAGGAGCTTCGCAATGATGCATTTGAAAGCTCACGTATTTATAAGCAAAAAACGAAGGCCTTTCATGATACTATGATTTCTAGGAAACAATTTTGCATTGGGCAGAAAATGCTTTTGTTTAATTCTCGCTTGCATTTATTTCCGGGTAAATTAAGGTCACGTTGGATTGGACCTTTTATTGTTACTAATGTGTTTTCTCATGGTGCAGTAGAAATTCGTAGCATAGCTACAGGCAAAGAACTTAAAGTTAATGGGCACCGGTTGAAACCATATTATGAGAATTTCACTTCCGAAGTGGTGGAAGGAGCTAACTTTGTGGATGCACTCCCTCTGGAGGAGTCATAGAAAGCAAGGAGATAGTCGGGCTGACGACTTTAAACCAAGCGCTAAATGGGAGGCAACCCAAAGGATGAGTATTTCTTGTCTTGTTTTTATTTTTTTCTGATTTCTTGTCGCATATCATTATAAGATTTCCCACCTTGACTTACTTTGGATGACTCAATTTACATTGAGGACAATGTAAAGTTTAAGTGTGGGGGAGTGGTTAAGCATTTGCATTGTAAAATTTTCATGAAATTTTAAACTTTTGTGTAAATTAGTGAATAAAAAACTCCAACTTGTAGTTAGTTTAGAGTCAAATAGTATACATGTCGCTAAGATTACATCGAGATTATCATAAGAGTGATTGAACTTAGAGATGACAGAGAACATGATCGGGTTTCTTACTTGTATGAGAGTTAAAGTTGGATTTAACCATACCAGTGGCAAATAAGGTGCAGACTGAATTCGGTATTAGAGTAGTGGTCCCTATAGTGGAGACTACCCATGTTACATCATGAGAGGCACCGACCTTCACTTCTTTGTACCTGTCTAAATTTGTGCTTTTAGAGTGTGTGTCACCGTACGTAAACTCCGGGTAGAATGGTGAGCTACCCTACCTCCCACCAATAGAAGCACTATTTTGATCTCTTGAGTGCTATTTTATCAATCATGATGGTGACATCGAATTGCTAACTTACATACCACTTGTAATCTTGTTCGCAATTAGCACCATCCATTTTATCTCTCTCTACACCAACAGGTCCATAGAAACACCATCATCATCAACAAGAGGAGCATCACAAATTCGAAGGAAAGTTGAAGACGTTCAAGGTTTACAAGCAACGAGACGAAATGAGCAGATTTGATTCAAGTAAAGCAACAAGAAAAGGAGCAGAATTTTTACAAGTTGAAGACTATTGTACAAGAGCGAATATTATCAAGATGAGATTTCAAGAAGCTTATGATATCGAGACATACAAGTTGTGAAGAATCGAGCTGTAAAGTACTTACATCATGGCCTTTGTACTTGCATTTTTATTTGTTAGTTTGTATTTTATTTTCTCTTGTCTAAAAAAAAAGAAAAAAAAAAGAAAAAATATTCATTGCATCATATTTGGTTTGTTTAGTTCGTTTTTGGTTTTGTATTCATTCAATAAAGCCAATGGAAGAAGAAATATCCATAATGAAGTTTCAAGCAACAAGGAATTAGAGGAAAGAATCACATTGTCAAGATTCTACGAAGTTCAAGATTTCATCATCAAGAGTTGAAGACCGAAGACGAAGATGAAGACAAGGATTGAAGACCGAAGACGTTTCTATGGATCTTTGTGAGAGTGGTGCTAGATGCACGTCGAACGGATAACGAGGTAAGTAAGCATATTCCCACCTTCGTATAATGGTTGATTTCCTTTCTTAGAGATCGTCAGAAAAAAGGTTTTTTTAAAATGAATAAAAGATGTGGGTTTTCGAAATAATTCGGAGGGTTTTTACCTTCCCACCATTCAAACGTCTCTCAGGGTTCTCTCTTCACTCCTACCTGGACACATGTGTGACCCATAAAAAGCTATTTATTATTGAGAGCAACTTCATAAAACCCTTTCTTGTGAGGCAGAGTCGAGACTTTCGATCACTCCGAACCCGAATTTCTTTCGATAAGGGGTGGTTATTTCTCTCTCAACTTTTAAAGATGAGATCGTGTTCATTTACGTGTCTAACTTCTTATGACTAGTGTGCAGTGATAAGCACGTACGTACGACACTTTTATACCCACATTTATACTAGCTAGGTCTCTATATTTCGCTAATAAATATATTTTAGTGCTTTTACAGGAATTACAAGTAAAATCCGTTCACCCGGAGAATAAACGGCTAAATGAGCTAATTGGCATTTGCGACATAAATGACCAAAGTGGATGGCCTGGTATCTCTATATATCAGCACCCACTCAACTCAAGTCATTCACGGCACCAAATGGAGACGGAGAGTTGTGGGCTGGTAGGCACGTGAATCTCACTCGTGCGGGCTAAGAGGAAATGAGGGACGTGGTTGTAGGATCGGAAAATCCAACACCAAGACCCTTGCGAAATCCATAAACGACACATTGCGAAAATGTCGCAGATGGATAATATAAATGACGCAACGGATGATGACAGCTTGAACACGAGAAAGATGTGAAGACCTAGCGAGATTTAGGAGTGTTGCGAGATTTAATATTTGTACACTCGCGAGAATGTCGCAAGTCAGATCCGAAAATAAAGGGACAGCTTAGCTGTCATCCACTATGTAATGTCCTATATAAAGATCCGAATAGGCTTAAGAGAAGGGGAGATCTTTTTCGAGTGTTGAGCAAGTTATTAAGAGAGAGAAAGTTTAGAGCGGTTGTAGAGTCCTTTGCTTATTTTCCTTTCCACATTGTAATATTTGAGAGTTTTAATCAATAAAGAATATAATTGTTCATCTTAAAATGATTTGATTGTGTGAATTCTTATGAGGGGTGTAGTGTGGGATTTCCTGCTACTACATATGGCGCTAGAAACAGGGATTGATTGAAGATTGACATTGTGGTTTGAACGAATTTGGAATAATAGGGAAGGAATTTCATATAATTTTCAACAATTCATTAAGATTGAAAAATGGCTAGAAGAAGACATGCATCAAAACAACCAACAACTGTTAGAAGGAGTAGGAGACTTGCTGGAGAAAGGAGAGACGAAATGGGGGAATCTTCAAGAATGAATACAAGGAACAATAGAGAAAATCGAATTCAACCGCCAATTCAACGTACACCACCAATACAAAATAGAGTTGTGGATTATGACAGAGTGAGTGTGTATACTTGGCGGTCAGATTCTGTAGATGAAATGGGAGAAGAGCAGCAATTAGGAGGCAATGAACAAGAGGAGAGAGACCAAGAAGTAATTGGAGGAATAATTCATGAAAATGAAGAGATTGCAGCATTAGAGGCATTGAGGCAAACAATACATGAAGAAAGGCGGTTAGAAGCAGAAGAACGTGCGAATTTGACAAGGCAAAATCATGAATTGAGGATGGAAAATATGAGACTAAAAAATAGAAGGTCAAGAAGCACTACAAGATCAAGTTCAAGATCAGTTAGAGAAGAAGTAAGACAAAATTTGCCTATGGAAAATGCTAATGAAGAAACTCGAGAGGGAATACAAAATCCAGGTGAAGAACGTCGCGAAGGAAGAGAAATAATGGAAGATCGTTATATCCAACATGCTGAAACTCTTCAAAATGGGCAAAATGATAGAAATCAGGGAAATAAACACCGTCAGGGGAGAAATAATCAAGATGGCGAAGAAAATCAGGAAGAGGGAAGGAGAATATTACATGGGAGAGAAATACAAAGAAATGAACGAGTAATTGAAGATGAAATTGAAAGACATAATACTGAACAAGCACATCTAGCTCGCGAGAGGGAAAGACTAAGAGCAAAAGTGGAAGAATAAGAGCTACAAGAGGCAATTCGACAGAATAACCATGATAATCGAGAAAGGAGTCGTGAGCGAAATCGCAATAATGCTAAGATTAATGAAGAATATGATAGAGTACAAAGGAGAACTGAAAGGCGGCACATAGGAGAAAATGAGAGATATAACGGTGTGCGAATTAATGAAAGAAGTGAAAGAGAAGATCGCAGAGAAAGACGAGAGGAAAATGATGGACAAGAAAGTCAAAACAGAGATGAACGCAGGAGAAGAGAGGCGGAGTTGAAAAGACCAATGGATCCAAATTCTGGTATAAATGAACAAATTTTGCGAGAGTTAGCGGAAATAAGAGGAATGATAAATAATAAAAGAGGAGGAGGAAATAGACAATTGGATGAAGCCATAGAGGAAGCTGCGAAAACTCCATTCACACAAGAAGTACAATTGGGAGGAATACCCCCAAAATGCAATTTACCTGCGTTAACCAGCATCTTTGATGGAACAACTTGTGCAGTCCAACACATCAAAGCTTATGTGAGATGTATGCTACAATGGGAGAACCATGATGCAATATTATGCAAGTATTTCGCATCAAGCTTAACAGGAGAGGCGTTAAAATGGTTTGAAGGTTTGCCAAAGAATACTATAACATCTTTCAACCACTTGCAAGCTATATTTTTAGGAGCATATATAAGTAACAATTCCTCGCGACCTGGCATTGAAGATGTATTTGGGCTAAAGCAAAGGGTTGGCGAAAGTTTGAAGCACCTAACTGTGAGATGGAAGACAATGTGTAGTGATATGGCTGGTCGTGTGGACCAAAGATATCTCATTCTATCATTCATCAATGCTATGTTCGCAACCAACCTGCTATACATTCAGATTTTCAGAATCAAAAATACAATCACAATGACTGAGTTGCGGGAACTTCAGGAGGAGTATATTGCTCTTGAGGAAAAGCAAAATGAGATGGAATCATACCCCATTGCGAACACAAGTTCAAGAGCAGCGAATGCAAGCTTGTTACCCAAGTTAATAAATACAGTGGCGAGCACCTCGCAAGGGCAACAAGAGAGGATAATGGGAGATAGTCAGCAAAAGCTAGTAGCTATGGGGATCCATGATCAAGAAGAATTTGAGAGAGAGAGAAACTTCTATAGCCGTGGTGGAAATAACAAAATCCAAAGACTCGATCATCCACAAGAAACGTATGGAGGTCATCAGCCACAAGAGGATGGAGGTCATCAGCCGCAAGGAATTTATGGAGGTCAGAGGCAAAACCATCACAAAGGGCAGCGAAGTCATAAGATAATATGGGAAGAAATCAAAATGCCACCTTAAATGCTAGTGTGGAGAAGATATGGGAAGCTATAATCCTAATGGAAAACATACCCGCACCATGGAACATGGGGAGTGAACCACCTCCAAGCTACAGAAGTAATGAATTTTGCTCTTATCATCATTTCCATGGACATACAACAAATGACTGCATAAATATAAAGAGAATCATTCTCAGGATTATATATCAGGGAAAATTAAATCACTTTCTAATAGGACAAACGCAAACTCAAGTATTACCACCTCCTCCAGATATTCACAAGCCAAACACAGTGAAAGAAAGAGAAACATTTGTGATTGAAGTTGGTGCAAAGGCAAAGAATCTGTTTTGTAAATCCATCATACACTCGTACAAGACGATTGAAGATTTTCACGATAACAATCTCAGCAGGGTTTTCGCAAGAGATGCCGATGGTAGAGAAATAATGAATATTGCGAAGATATCGTCACTGGAAGAATGGCAAAAGCAAACTATCTCTTTTACCGCAGAAGAAGTACCTGAGGGTGGAGAAATGCACGATAACCCATTAGTGGTAAGATTGGAGATCAACCCAAAACCTAGCGAGGATGAAGACGATGAAGCTGAGAATTCATAGGCAATCAACAGAATTTTGATTGATCTTTGGGAGTTCCTGTGAATATTCTTTTTATCATACTTATAAAACTATGGGAGGGAAAGATGAAGATCTAATACCTTCAATGTACAAAATCTATGGTTTTAACAGTCATCGCAAATAAGCCAAAGGGAGAAGTTCATATGGGAATTCCACTGAAAGGATTATCTTCTGAAATTTTATTCTTTGTAGTTGATGTGGAATCACCATACAACGCACTGATCGGACGACCATGGTTACATGAGATCTTAGGTGTGGCATCGACTTTCCATCAATGTATCAAGTTCCCTCATCGCACTGGTGTTGGCATCATAAAGGGAGATTGGGTTGAAGGAAATAAGTGTTATGAAACTGATATAGAGTCTTGCAAAGAAAGAGCTGCGAAGAAGAATAATTGGAAACACAACATCAAAGAAAAACAAAGAGGTGAAAGATTAATGGTAGATGTAATAGAACAGAGAGAGGAAGAAATGCTGCGAAACCAATATATGATGAAGATAAGAAGTGACGAAGGCTTCGCAACAGACAAGAAAATGACAGGAAAATTCAAAAATGTAGAGGCAAAAGATAGCAGAAATAAGAGACCTAAAGAATGATTGTACTTGTTGACTGCCGAAGAAGAAATTGGGAGGTAAAAGAAAAATGTATGATGGGTTTGATTTAAAAAAAAAAAAAAAAAAATTCTTATGAATAGCAGAGATGGGGTTGCGAAAGGAAGTTGATATGCAGAAGAAGAGAATATATTTTATGAAATATAAAGATATGATTGCGAAATTACAAAAGAATTTATATGCTGAAGAATCAACAAATTAATCGAGACAGAGGCAAACCAACTATGGCGTACACCTAGTTCGCGAAATCAAAATTTCGTAAGAGGCAAATGTAAGACCTAAAGTGCGTCATAGAAGGGGTACCTATTGCATGGCTCAGGAAAAATGTTACACCGCCCCTGGAACTTGAGTCATGGAGAATTGGGGTCAATAAAGCCCATCCGGGGAGATACCTTGGATTTTCAATCTAAGCTTATGACTTAGATTGGACGACCGAGGGTCTCTTCTAAGGAGTCAAACATTTGACCAAGGTGCCGAGGTACACGGTTGAGCCAAGAGTGCTGGGGCATTTGAAGTGTCTCGGCCATTCTTGGCAAGTCTCGGCATATCCGCACTCGGCCCGAAAAAAACTCCACTTAGGTCTGCGAGTCTCGTAACCATAAGCCCTATAGGTAAAAGGGATAAGAGGCTGCGAAAACAACTGGTTGTTGTTAAGACCGGATGGGGGGAGCTAGCCTTGTATGGCAGAAGTACGCCTCCTTGAAGAGGCAACCAGGGGGAAGATAAGGGCGGCACCCTCCATTAGGGAGCTGATAAGTGTCTTAAGACGAAAATGTCATGAGGCTTTATTTTCGCAAGGAAATTTAGGCTTGTCATATTTGTGCGACAATCCTGAAGAGGCAATAATACAAAAAATAAAGATAATACGAGATCAATGGGTCAGTACATGAAAATGTAAGGACGTCCTGCGATTTCGTCGCAAGACGGCAATGTCATGGGGATTTATTTTCGCAAGGATTTTTAGGCATGTCATATTGTCGCAACAAAACTATCCTGCAGAGGAAATAATACTAAAGAAATGATAAGGCAAGATCAAGGGGTCATTACATGAAAGTGTAAAGACGTCCTACGATTTTGTCGCAATGACAAGAGGTGGCACAGTAAGACCTTTAACTAGGAAGGCAAAATAAGACCACATAAGAGAAAAAGAAAAAAGGAAATCTTGGAAGAAACCAAGGTTTCCTTACTTGCGAAAATTCAGCACAGAACAAATTGCGAGATTGAGGCATGAACACATATCATTATTCGAAAGTAACTTGCTTAATCTCTCATTTGAATGCAAATAACAAAGGCAAGTATGGGAATGTATAGAATAAAAACATGTTATTTGTCTTCATATGATAGATTTACGTTTACGCGCTCATAAAATGAAAGGTTGATAATATATTGATTAACTATATTGCAAAAAAGAATTGTTCTTTTAATATGTGCAGAAAGAAACAACAAAGATAGAGTTAATATTTGAAGATCCAAGAAAGTCGCAGCAAAAGGTTACAAGGATAGGAGATTAAAAGAAGAGATATACAGATATTACAAAAAGAGAAAGAAGAAAACAGAATTATTTCTTGTTTGATTCTTCTTCTTCATTTTCTTCATCATCAGATCCTTCTACTTCTTCATCTGCATCAGATTCCTCTTCTTCGCTAGCTTCATTTTATCGGATATATCCAAAGAAGGCACATTCTTAGGGATTTCATCAAGGAGGCAAGGGTATGAAGAATGAGGAATGCTATTGTCATCGCAGACCGTCTTAATAGTCTGATTGCGAAAAAGAGTAACATCATTCTTGAAATTCGCAACTGTAATTTGTAGTTGCCTCTTCAATCTAGAATACTTGTCATTTCGAGAAGAAAGATCCTTTGCGAGCTGCTCCTTCTCAGATTCAAGTTCTTCAATTCTTTTGTGAAATCTCTCTTCAGCCTCTGCGATCATATGACAATGAATCAACAACTTAATGACAACTTCATAAAAGACAAACAATTAAATAAAGAAAAATGATCAACAACCTTCTTTGTCAGAAATCATATCCCTAATCAAGGCCGTATGCTCAGCTTGAAGACTAACATTAACACCTAAATTATTTCTGGCATCATCTAGAACCTTCGCAGCCCAAGCGAATTCATCGTCATTTTTTATGAGAAGAAGGGAGCGAATTTGATTCTCTCTTTCGCTAAGAATATCATTTTCGCGGATGGATTCATCTCGTTCAATTTGAACTTCAAGAAGGGTTTTTTGGAATTTCGCTAATGCTTGAGCACCTTGATTAGTAATGCGATCTGTCATCTATAAGATCACTGACTTTCTTCCTTAAAGTATTAATTTTCTCTTTATAACTAAGATATAGATGTTTAAATTGGTTGGCTAAGTCTAAACTAGATCTATGATCAATTTCTAAGAGGCGAAATCTAGATTGAAGTTTGTTTAGAGGAAGAGATTTAATCTTGTTATTTGAAAAACTATTCAAAGAATCATTGAGGTGATCAAGGAGGGCATTGTTATCCATAGGATCGGGGAATGAGTGAAGAAGAATGGCTTCATCAGAAAGGTTATAAACGTCTGCGAAGATGGTAAGTCAGATAAGGGAAGATAATGAGAGAACAAAACAAAGGAAACAAAGGAAAAGAGAAAAGTCTCATACCATAAAGTTGTTGGTTGGCACTCTGAAGACTAGAAATCTTATTCTTCTGAGTGGAAGAATCAGCTTCTAATTGCTTGGTTTTCTCGCGAAGAGTAGCAACTTTAATTTCGAATTCTTCATTTCTCTTGCGAAGAGCAGTAGCTTCAGCCTCCAATTCTTCATTTCTCCTGCGAAATTGAAAATTCTTCTTTTCGAGAATACTGCGCCTTTTCTCAAGATCTGAGGCAACAGCAAAGGAAGCTCTCCCGGACTATAAAGGAAAGCCAAGAAATTATCAAAGATATAACTTAAAATTGAAATTATGAAGAAACGAGGGAACAAAGACATACCAAAACACCAAGTGCATTTAGGAAGATGGGGGTCACTGATCTAGAGACCCCATGAAGAGAATCATCACCCTCTAATAAAGGAGCATCACAGATACTCGCGAGAGCTTCGCATGTACTAGAAAGACGATCATCTCCAATTCCTTGCATGGAGTCAGAGAAGATGCTAGACAGTTGCGCATAGAAGATTCAGTTGGAGGATTCTCCTTTGCGAGAGGAATATCACCATCATCATCTTCATCAGAGCTTTCACTGGATTGAGGGTTTGAAGGAGAAGGGGAATGAATCTTTCGTTTCTTAGAAGGTGGAGCAGTAGACTTCTCCCTGCGAAGAAAACCTTTACCTTTAACTTTGGTCTTCGCAACCTTAGGATTTTCTTCTTCTCCAACAACTTCAGCACCAACCTTCGCACATGAATGAAGATAAGAAACAGAGGCAACAATATTGTTAAAGAAAAGATAAAGAAAAGTATTTCTTACTTCATCCGTGATCGAACGGAGTGCTGCTAGGGTACTTGCCTTAGCATTTCTTTTATAACTCTTCCTCAACTTGATAATCTGAAAATTTCGCAAGATTAATAGGTATAAAAAGGAGTGAAGATTACAAATTGAGTGAAATTTAGGAAGCATACCTCTTTTGATTTCTCAGGCCAATTAAAACCCCAAGGCTGATAATTGGCGAGATTCGCAGGGAGAATATTTGAACCTGAAATATAAGGTCCATTCAAAAATAGTGGAAAGATGCACCATTTGTCATCTTTGGAATGACGAGGAACATTGTTCTTGCCAGAATGCCAATCAATATCCTGCATAAGTATTTTGTCGCTGGGAATATTTTCTCTTCTCTTCAAACGTGCACCCCAGCGAGTTCTATCGTTCTTCATGTTTATTATTTCATAGTTTCGAAGAAACTCTCCACTGAATACTTTTCAGCGAATATCTCCAAGTCCTCAAATTTAGGATCTCTGACTTCTTTGGGATAAAGAGATCCCTTACCAGCACCACGGTTGGCGAACTCAAGCATTAAGCGGATACAATCCCCGCTTAATTGGTAGATGGCTCGCGAGAATTTCGCATGAGCAAGAATTTCATAAAACAAAGGAAGATCAGGGTCATAGAGAGGAATGGGAAGACCAGCGAGAATCTGACCTAGCGAAATTATGATTTTTCGATCATCACAATGATGATCAGAAAACAGTTTGGCAGAGAGAATGGATTTAGATTCCTGATTGGGAATAGTGGATAATATGAAACCCTTCTCTTGCAAATCTTTCTGAACATCTCCCAGAAGATTTTCATATCTGCGACCAACTGGAGGCATCTTTCAGAGTATGGGAATGGAGAGAAGATTGAAGATCAAAAGAAGTAAAAAGAAGAAGATTTACAGTAGCAAAAGCGGAAGTTACGGAGAGATGAAGAAGAAAAATTGCAGAGAAAACAAGAAAGAAAGTAAAAAAGAAGAAGAGAGGAGTAAGAAAGATATATATAGAGAGAAGGATTCTCGAAAAGGCAAACACATTTAATGCGAAGAGTAGACATGAATGGGTGAGAAATGACAGTTGAAAAAAGACGTGTCAAGAAATGGATGGAAGAAGAGATACGTGTAATAAATTTTGTGTAAAAGTGCAGAATCATGTCAAAACAGAAAAGTATGAAAAAATGAACAACTGCGGCATTTTTAAAGTATTGATTCTCATGACATTCTCTCCTCGCAGAGAAGACATGAGAAGAGGCAAGATGTAGGATCAGAATATCGCAACACCAAGACCCTTGCGAAATCCATAAACGACACATTGCGAAAATGTCGCAGATGGATAATATAAATGACGCAACGGATGACGACAGCTTGAACACGAGAAAGATGTGAAGACCTAGCGAGATTTAGGAGTGTTGCGAGATTTAATATTTGTACACTCGCGAGAATGTCGCAAGTCGGATCCGAAAATAAAGCGACAGCTTAGCTGTCATCCACTATGTAATGTCCTATATAAAGAGCCGAATAGGCTTAAGAGAAGGGGAGTTCTTTTTCGAGTGTTGAGCAAGTTATTAAGAGAGAGAAAGTTTAGAGCGGTTGTAGAGTCCTTTTCTTATTTTCCTTTCCACATTGTAATATTTGTGAGTTTTAATCAATAAAGAATATAATTGTTCATCTTAAAATGACTTGATTGTGTGAATTCTTATGAGGGGTGTAGTGTGGGATTTCCTGCTACTACAGTGGCCTTATCCACTATCACATAATCAACACCTTATTTTCATTCCGAAAGCAAAAGAGATTTTCATTTCTTAAATAAACTGGTGGAGTTTCTTATGAAGAGAAAGGGGATCTGAGCTTCAACCTTCTCCGAGCATCCTCTTTGGAATTTCAAGCAACTGTCGTTGCCGTCACCACATGGAGATCTACTATCCCAAAATCAAAATATGGATCGAATTAGATGTTGGATTTGCATGGGATTTTGGTGCATCGAAGTTGAATCGATGGTGTTTACAGTTCAAGATGCGTGATAAATGGAGACTGCAAGCTTATTATTCAGCAGCAACAATGAGATTAGAGATGCATGTAGTTGAATTGGAAAGAAGATGGAAATGAAGCTTACGAGAAATCTGATTGTTAATGCTACGAAGAACAACAATGGAAATTGGGGATTTGGGATGTGAACTGAATTGGGTTTAATGAGAGCTGTGTTTGAGATGGAGAAGACCCGATTGACGAGTTTGTTGGCCGGAGTGGATTTGTTCTTTGGGTATTAGATTGAGACAGAAATTATGAAGCTGGTAGTAGTGGTGTTGGTTGGTCAAATTGGTGTTGTTTTTCGTCGATTGTTATTTGGATATAGGACGAGTTTGGTGGGGTTTTGGTTATGTGTGTATGCTTGGAAAACCGGATGAAATAGATGCCACTGTCTAACATCAATTGGGGTTTTGATGTGGCACGAGATTGAGTATCGGTGCAATCCGAGACATAAATGGGTATGGAGGCAAGCATTAAGTCTATCCGGCATCTTGGTGCTTAGAAGCTCGGGGTGCAGGTGGTGTAAGTGGAGTGAAGCTTAGAACCAATTGGTGGATTTATATGAAGTCCGGTAATGGAGATGGGGTATCGATTACAGTCGATGGAAGTAAAGAAGCTGTTGTTGCTGCCATGGCTATGGCTTTGAAGAAGGAAGATAAGATGAATGTTTAAGTCAGTGGGCAAACGCTGGTTTTATGGAGAGAAAACGATAACAGATTGGGGGTTTCAATGTGTTCACTACATGGGAAATGTTTGAAGACGAGTTTTGTATGTAACTGGTGGTTATTGGTACGAGAACCGGGGGTTTCTTTGTGAGTGAGGTTAAGTATTGCTGCTTTGGCTTAAATGGGCATGAATTGGTTCTCGAGTACGAGACTATGGTGGAGCAGGTATTGTTGATCGGTGGATGGCCGAGAACGAGTGGTGCATGTTGGTGGCTGTAGCCGTGTTTAGGTGGATTGAAATTGGAGGATTTTGACTGAAAGATATGCCAGCAACATGATGAAGAAAGTGATCCGATACATATGAAGACTTAAGTATGTTGGTATTGGCTCGAATGCCATGTACAGGGGGTGTTGTGGCCAGACTTGGTCGGAATTTGGAAAGGCCTCGAAGTTGGAAGTCGGGGGCCTGGACTCGGGCTTTTTGTTTTTTGGGAGTCTGTTGCAAGAGGAGGAACTGACTACTATATGAGCCAGCAATTAGGAGAAGAGAGGGAGGCCGTCGACAGAGGAGAAAATAAGGGTTTGGTGTTATTATTTTCTTTTTGCTATGATTTGCTAAACTACTGTTAGGGTGAAAGGATGAACTTGTAGGCTAGATCATTTGTGTTTATGAACAAGAGTTTCTTTAAATCAAAAGCTTAATTTTCTGTTTGAGTATCTCATATTTGTGATTGTTCTTATAGATCTTTTCATGTTCTATGCCAAGTATACTACATAGGTAAGCTATAGACAATCCCATTGAGACCTGATTTATTATAGATTAATGAACTTTCTTGAACTTTGTATGCCAAGTATACATAGTGTCTAGGATTTCTACTTTTAGGTCGAGATCAAACAATCTTCGTCGATTATTTTCAATAGTTCTTAATGACATATCTTCCATGTTTAAGTATCCAGGTGTTGCAACTTTACATGAGTAATATCGAGACTCTCGTGATAAAACACAAGTTATCATAACATACAACGGATTCCCGGAGCCTTAACATTCTTTTCATCTTGCCTGTCACTTTCATTTACATCCAATATATTTGCTTATTTCTTAGAATTCAGAAAACTCTCTCTTGAATCGATTTTGATTAGAAAGTTAGTTTTATTAGTTAGAAGTAGTTTACACTCCTCGTGGGAACGAACCACATTTTCCGTTGTCTATAATTCGGACACCGTGCACTTGCGGTTAAACAAAGTCGGTCTACCGACCCATCAAGTTTTTAGCGCCGCTGCCGGGGAGTGGCTACTAACTACTCTAGTTGATACTTTTGAATTTCTAATTGTAGCTTAGATTTATTTATGTTTTGATTTGTATTTTATTTTTAGCTTTATTTTGAATAGATTTTGTTTTTAGACTTCTTTTTAGATCCTTTTTATCTCTCTAGTTTGTTTGATTTTCAGGTACCTTGGGAGCTAAAGATTGCTCAGCCACACCTTTTTTGTGAACTAAAAGTGCTAGTCTAAGAGCGCTCGCGAGTAAGTTACTTGCAACTTTTGTGTGCTGATTTGCTAATGTGGTGTATAGAAGTAAGTAAATTGGCTAAGATAGTCAAATTTGCTTGTGTGCTTGCTTTTTGTGCACTTCATTTGTTTGCCAAGCTAGGATTTGTACATTCCTGCCTAGTTTGCTAGAGAATCCCACTACTGGTTGGGATCAGCAAGACATTTAGAGATGTCTGGAACTGATGATGAGGAGGTAGACCCTCCTGTTAAGACCTTAAGAGAATATATGTACCCGACTAGGGTGAGCCAACCCTCATGCATTGTTTTGCCGACCACTAAAGCACATTTTGAGATTAGAATTAATACCATCCAGGCTCTGCCAAACTTCTATGGCAGAGAAAATGAGAACCCTTATTACCACATTAGGGACTTTGAGGAACTATGTGGTACTGTGAAAATTAAAGACTTGACCGATGAGTATTTGAGATTGAGATTATTCCCATTCTCTTTGAAAGATAAAGCAAAATTGTGGTTTGATGCATTACCTGCTTCTTCCATCCACACTTGGGATGCGATGACGAAGTTATTTTTGCATAAAATTTTCCCTAGGCATAAAACCACGGCTTTACGTCAAAGTCTTAATAGTTTCTCGCAGCAAGAAGGAGAGTCTCTCTATGATTACTTAGAGAGGTTCCTTGATATCTTGTTGCAATGTCCGCACCATGGATTTGATACCGTGAGACTCATTATAATTCTCTATGAAGGATTAGATCACAAAACTATGGCCATGGTAGAAGCATTATGCGGGGGTAATTTTCAGGAAAAGAGTGCTGATGAGGGGTATAAATTTTTGCATGAAGTAGCTGAAAAAACTCAGGAATGGGATGCTAAGGAACCCATTAAGAAATCTGCACCTAATGAAGTGCATAGAGTTGATATTAAATTCGACTCTGATGCCAAAATTGCTGCTATGGCAAGGCGAATTGAGTTGTTAGAACAAAGTCAGTTTAGTTCTAAAACGTTTGTAGACCATTCCTTTGATGATAATGTCAGAGAGCAAGCCAATGCTCTCTATCAGGACAATCGCCAAAAATTTGACCCTTACTCGAACACATATAACCCAGGGTGGTCAAGACACCCTAACTCTTCATGGTCTAAGGGTCAATATCAAGACCAACCAAGTAGCAACATGTTGTCAGGTTTCACACAAATAGATCCTAGTTTGGTAGAAAGTCTAAAGTTGTTGACATAGAATACTTTACAACTTAGTCAAGACATGAGGCAATTTGCTCAATTCCAGCAAAGTGCCTCTCAATTCCAACAGACTACCCAAAAATCGATAACGAACTTGGAACATCAATTAGGACAGCTGTCTAGCCAGCTGATTGTGAGGGATAAGGGAACCTTCCCTAATCAGCCTCGCCCAAATTCAAAAGGTACAATTGAGGTGAACCAATCTGGAGTTACACCTTCGGATCATGTCCAGTGATGTGACTCAATAATGTTGTGGTAAAAAGGTTCGTTGAGACTTGTGAAAGCAAAAGATTTTAGACTTATAAAACTTAAAAACAAACAAAACTTAGCTCAAAATTAATTCAAGATATGAGAAAATAACCAAGACACTGATTCCACTATTACACATGAATGAATAACGGTAAATAACCCAAAACTCTAATTATCTTTTAAATCCCTTGTTTCTTAATTCACAGATAATCAGGAAAATTCCCAAAAATTAATTGTATCCCCTAAGCATAGATTATCTTAATACAAGCATAACCTATCTAATTGAATCACAACTAATGACGAAAATTATGCAAACAATTTAAAACTCTGCAAAAGCAGTGATTGAGTGAATTATAAATTATAAATTAGAGAAAATAAAATAGTTACCAATTATTCATGCGTAAATAGCTTCCTCATTGCCTTGGTTGTGGGAGAATTAGCCTCTCATCATGTTGGAAACACGCTCAAAAATCATTATTATTGCTCAAAGGGTGTTTACAAAGATGAAATGGAGAATATGATGAAAATCGGGTGTTTGCAACGATTATAAGTGTTGCAAACACTGTTACAAAGAAGGTTAAAAACCATTCTTGTTGCTTTTAAGTCTGCCTCCGTATTACGACCCACGCCTAAGTGTCGTTGTCACTGTAGAAGAACGACTGCCTCTGGTGGTCTTTTGTTCTTCGTGTTCTTGGTGCAGCAGCAGCAGAGAATAATCCTGCAACTCGATTTTTTTGGCTCTGTAGTGTTCTAAACTCTCCCAAACTCTCCGTCTCCCTTCACTGATATACCAGAACCTATTTATAACCCAGCAGAAGCAAAATCTCACGCTCATTACTCCTGAAAATCTTCATTTACTCGGTATTGAAGAAAATATTTTCGGGAATATTTTCTTTCCAATCTTGTCTTCTCACGCGTCTGTTGTATGAAGATTCACTCCTACACGCTTCTGTAGAGATCCATCTTAATCCAAACACGATCAGCACACGTTTAACCACGCTGTAATCCCGTGTATTTCTCTCCCTTAACCGTGCTGCCCCTGTTTTACTTCCAATCGACTATTGACCAAATTGGATCGAAAAGAACACCTATACCATCCCCGTGATGCTCCAACAAAGCTTCCCAACCAATTTGACCATTGAGTCTCACCGAAACACCTTCAAAATCGAACCCTAGTCTGGTTCTTTGAAACCAGATTTTCCCGCCAAAAACCAGGTTTGAAAGGTAGAAGATGGTCAGCCCTTATCCAACAGCTGAGGGTGCGAATATCAGTTGGGTGCCCCTTAGTAATTGGGTTACCCCTTATCCAAAGTGGGAGTCCGAATAGCAAATGTCCTCCGGGGGTGTTCCGAGCAACTTTTCGAGCCGAATTTTCCAACAATCTTTATTTCCAAAAAATACCTACAAACACACAAAACACCATAATAAGGACGAAAACGAGTACTAACAATACGAAACAAATTGAGGATAAATGCGTCTATCAAATACCCCCAAACTTATTATTTGCTAGTCCTCGAGCAAATTTATTCTAGAAAATAAAAAAAATCATTTGAACCCCTAGGTGGCCCTAGTGGCAGAGTGTTGTCTCCGGAGGGTTTACCAGAGGTGTACCCACAAAACCTTTACTCCAGGACCCTAGCTATCTACGAGAACCTTGGAAGGCACTAAAGAATCTCCTTGGTTGGCATACTTATTGATTACAAGAGGAAGTACCCCGATGCGAAATTCCAATTGATGTACACGAGTTTGCACTCAAGCATACTAAAATTCATATAAAGTGACAGAGCTCTACTCAGATAGTTTATGGACATCATAAACCGGATTCAACCAATCACATGGAAAGATTAAGAAGATGGATGTAAAGAAAAACGTGGATGATGTTGACTAAGGTGAACCTATCCTAATGGAATGAGATACTGGTCTGGACTAATATCAACACACTGGCATATACAAGGGGACCAGTGATCGATAATCCTAACTCTAGGTCAACTCGGTGGCATATACAAGGGTACCGGTGATCGACTTTATTGTATTTATTAGGTTGGTCTAGTGGTCTGGTCTCAATTTTTTTTTTTTCGGGTATCTCAGTCACTCTATTTCACCCTAGCAATGGTAAAGAGAAAAATAAAAGAAGTGATCGGGATTCTTTCGATGTTTCCATCACGAGGATATGGAGAAAATACCATGTTTTCTTTTTCTAACACCTGAGCTCTGTGCTTTTATGAATAGACTCTTTAGATGTTTCCATCTAATCAGATTGGTTCCTCAACTCCTACAACCAAAATGCTTCCATCCACTTAGATTGGTTAGTGCCATCCTTAATAAACATAAATTTCTAGGCTCTGGAGTTTATTTGTTGCAACTAAAAACTAACAAGAAGTTTCTTCCCCACCCCCAAACTTAAATCTAACATTGTCCTCAATTTTTCTAATGAAAGAGCAATACAAAAAAGTAAAGTAACATGAGGAATCAGTAAAGAGAGAAGTCGGAAAGATAGTACCTGGGTGAAGAGAGAAATCAAAAACTAATATACAACATACAATCGCCTCGATGGTCAATCAAGGGTAAACAGGGTCCTCCAGAGGGACCTCCTCAACATCACCTGTAGGGAAGGGCTCTAAAAAGGGTTTCAATATCTGACCGTTAACCTTCGAAGAACTACTACCGTCCGGTGTCTCGATCTCAACAGCTCCATGAGGAAATACAGTGCGAACAATAAAAGGACCCGTCCACCGAGAACGTAACTTCCCGTGGAAAAGATGCAAGCGGGTATCATACGGAAGAACTTTTGACTCGGAGAAAATGACTTCCGTAAAATATTTCTATCATGCACAAGTTTCATTTTGTTCGTATACTCCTTCGCACTATCGTAAGCATCTATACGAATCTCGTCCAACTCATTGAGCTGGAGTTTCCTATGGGCCCTGCCTTGTCAAGTGAAAAATTTAGCTGCTTAACAGCCCAATAAGCTCTATGTTCTAACTCAACAGGTAAATGACATGCCTTGCCATAAACAAGCCGATAAGGCGACATTCCAATAGGGGTTTTGAACGCAGTACGGTAAGCCCATAAGGCATCAATAAGCCTAGACGACCCGGTCTTTCCGATTAGGATTAACTGTCTTCTCTAATATACGTTTTATCTCCTTATTAGAAACCTCTACCTGACCACTAGTCTGCGGATGATATGGGGTAGCTACCTTATGTGTAATACCATATTTCTTCATCAGAAGCCTAAAAGGTCCATTACAAAAGTGCGACCCTCCATCACTAATTATAGCTCGCGGTGTACCAAAACGTGTAAGTATATTATTTTTCAAGAACTCAATTACAACCCTATGGTCATTGGTTTTACACGCAACCGCCTCAATCCACTTAGAGACATAGTATACGGCGACAAGGATGTATAGGTTACCAAAGGAATTAGGAAACGGACCCTTAAAGTCAATACCCCACACATCAAAGACCTCAACGATTAAAATAGGGTTCAAGTGCATCCTGTTCCTACAGGAAATGGTTCCTAATTTACGGCAACGTTCACAAGTAACACAAAAGAATCGTGGGAGTCTTTAAACAACGAAGGCCAAGTAGAATCCACCTTTGCAATATCTTAGCAAAAGCAGTCTTATTAGCACTAAAGTGACCCCCACAAGCATGATCATGACAAAAGGAAATAATACTTTGGACTGGTCACTCTCGTGTATACATCTCCTAATAACTGTCCTGGACAATACTTAAATAAATAAGGATCATCCCAAAAGAAGTGCTTAACCTCGCCTAAAAACCTAGAACGATCTTGTTTACCCCAATGTTGGGGCATTCGACCGATAACAAGATAATTCACTATATTTGCATACCAAGGTGATTGGGAAACAGAGAACAATTGTTCATCAGAAAGCTATCCCTTATATGAAGGGAATCATTAGGAGAACTAACAACCAGGCCCTAGACAAGTGGTCCGCTACTACATTTTCTCGCACCCTTTTTGTCTCTAATGTCCTGGACAAAATTCTTGTAATAAAAGGATCCATCTAATCAATCTAGGTTTCGTATCCTTCTTAGACAAAAGGTATTTCAAAGCAGCATGATCAGTATAGATTATGATCTTAGAACCAAAGAGATAAGGTCTAAACTTGTCTAAGGCAAACACAATGGCCAATAGTTCCTTCTCTGTAGTGGTATAGTTCAATTTGGGCATCATTCGAGTTTTGCTAGCATAGTAAATCACATGAAGTAATTTGTTTTCTCGCTGACCTAGCACAACACCAATAGCATAATCAAGCATCGCACATGATCTCAAAGGGTAGGTTCCAGGTTAGGTGCCTGGACTATGGGGGCGGTAGTGAGTAAAGTCTTAAGCTTCTCAAAAGCCTCTAAACAAGCATCATCAAAGACAAACTTAACATCTTTTGCAAGCAAATTGCAAAGAGGTCTAGAAATCAAGCTAAAATCCTTAATGAATCGATGATAAAAAAACCGCATGCCCTAAGAATGACCTAATATCTTTTACGGTTTTTGGGACCTGTAAAGTCTTAATAAGGTCAACTTTGGCTTTATCTACCTCTATACCCTTAGAAGATACGATATGCCCTAAAACAATTCCTAATTGAACCATGAAATGACATTTCTCCCAATTAAGCACTAGATTCTTTTTCTTACATCTAGTCAACACTAATGACAAATGATGCAAGCACTCATCGAAAGACGAACCAAACACTGAAAAATCATCCATAAAGACCTCCAAGAACTGTTCTACCATATCTGAAAATATGCTCATCATGCAACGCTGAAAAGTCGCAGGGGCATTACATAGCCCGAAAGGCATGCGTCTATGCGCAAAGGTACCAAAGGGACATGTAAAAGTGGTTTTCTCCTGGTCTTCCTGGGCAATAACGATCCGATTATAGCCGAGTAGCCATCTAAAAAGCAAGTAATGACTATGTCCAGCTAATCTCTCTAGCATCTGGTCGATGAAGGGAAGGGGAAAGTGGTCCTTCCTAGTGACCTTGTTCAATTTCCTATAGTCAATACAAACACGCCAACCCGTGGTCACTCGGGTAGGGATTAACTCATTGTTATCATTCGGAATACGGTAATACCGGATTTCTTGGGAACAACCCGAACGGGTTGACCCACTTACTCGTCCGAATGGGGTAGATAATGCCCGCATCTATGACTTAAGAACCTCGGTTCGAACTACTTCTTTCATATTAGGGTTTAGTCTTCGTTGCATCTCCCTAGAAGGTTTGGTATCTTCCTCTAAATAGATCCGATGCATACAAACAAGAGGACTTATACCCTTAATGTCCGCTATGGTCCACCCTAAAGCTTCCTTGTTGTTTTGAAGGACGGTCACTAGCCTACTTTCCGATCACTATCCAAGTCGGAAGCAACAATCACGAGGTAAAGTTTTAGATGGGCCTAAAAACACATACTTCAGTGGTATCGGCAATGGTTTTAGGTCCAACTTAGGAGGCTCTTCTAACGAATGAACTAGGGTAGACTTAGAAACCTGGTAGTGGTTCGAACTTAGGTTTCCATCCATTACTAGTGTCTAACAAAGGGGTTGAATCTAACAAAGCATTCACCTCATTAATCACATCATCATCATCAAAATCAATCCCAAAGTGAGCTAGGCATTTCTCTAATGGATCTTCTAACAAAGTGTTTGGTAATGACTCCTCGACTAATGTTCCTATCATGTTCACCTCTTCTATGCTAGAGTCATCTAGTTCGAGAGGGTAGCTTACTAATATGAAAGACGTTCACTCAATAGTCATATTACCAAAAGACAAATTCATAATACCAGTTCGACAGTTAATGATCGCATTGGATGTAGCTAAAAACGGGCGACCTAAAATTACCGGTATCTGGTTCTCCGGGTCAGGGACAAGTTGGGTATCTAGGATAACAAAATCCACCGGATAAATAAACTTGTCGACCTCTATGAGAACATCCTCGATCACACCCCGAGGAATTTTAACGGACTTATCACTAATCAAGAGTCATCCGGGTAGGTTTCATCTCACCAAGTCCTGGCTTAAGGTACACATGGTATGGTAGTAAGTTCACACTGGCTCCTAAGTCAAGCAAAGCTTTCTCAACACGGTATTTACCTATTGTGCAAGAAATAGTAGGGGACCCTGGGTCTTTATACTTAGGAGTAGTGGTATTCTGAATAATAGAAATCACGTGACTAGCTAGGAAGGCTTTCTTTTGAACACTAAGCTTACGCTTTCGTGTACACAAGTCCTTAAGAAACTTGGCATAAGCGGGAATCTTCTTGATCGCATCCAACAATGGGAGGTTGATCGTAACTTGCTTAAAAACCTCCAATATATCATTAAAGTTGGATTCCCTCCTAGTTGGAACTAGCAGCTGGGGGAACGGGGCTCTGGGAACAAAGCCTGGTTCAATATGACCCTCATTGGTCTCATTAGAGACTCTATCGGTCTCCTCATTTTCTCGGCTGTAAGGGTGAACTACAAGATGTTCACTTTCGGGCATGGCGACCTTATTGTCAACTTTCTTTCTACTCCTAAGGGTTGTAATAGAATTCACATGATTGTACGATTTTTCTCCTTTAGGGTTAGGATCAGTATGACTAGGGAACCTTCCATCTTCTCTCTCACTAAGGAACTTAGCTATTTGGCCGACTTGAAGTTCTAATTTAGCAAGAGACTGGGAATTATTCTTAAAATTCTGCTTGGTTTCCTCTTGAAAATTACCCCGGCTCTTTACTAACATTTCCTGGCTTTGTGTTAACATATCCTGGCTCTTTTTTAGTATACTAAGAGATTCCTCTAAGCTAGTCATTCTATTCTCGAAGGGTTAAGGAACTGGTTTGACACAAGAATTCTTATTATAACCAAACCCTGGGGGAGGCTGAGAATTACTAGACTGACCTTGATTCTGGCCCTTAGACCACGAGAAATTAGGATGGTTTCTCCAACCAGGGTTGTAGGTCTCTGAGTATGGGTCATACTTCCGACGGTTCTCAAACCTAGCATTGTTATAGACAGCATAAGCTTGCTCTTCACTAACCTGACCTTCCCAAAATGAGTTATCGGGCTCTATTCCACAACTATATACTTGAGAGGTTCTATTAGGTTCACCAAGGGACCTATTTTTAGACTGACCCATTTCCAAAGCTTCTAACCTTCGGACAAAGGAGCAAACTTAGCATCGACCCAAGCTTGTATCTACCATATTGGTGCTACTTCTATTAACCAAGAGTCTTTTAGGGGTTCAACACAAGACTCCCACTTTGTTGGGATTTCTCAAAGAACAACTCCTAAGAAGGTAAAGGCATCCTCAAGCACTTTTATTAGTAAATTCACCAAAGACACATAGACTCGACCATGGCTTTGGTCGAATAGTCTAAACCATCATAAATAATCCCTACAAGTTTTATCTTATCAAATCCATGGTGAGGACACTGAGATAGGAGATCATTGAATCTCTCTAAAAACCTATAAAGAGACTCTTTCTCTTGTTGCACACCAGCACTAATTTTACGCCTAACGACCTGCAGGTTTATGCTTAGGGTAGAATTTCATATAGAAAGCAGCAATAAGTTCCTGCCATGTTTCAATGGATCCAGATGGTAAGTTGTTTAGCCAGGTCTTGACTTTATCTTTTAAGGAAAAGGGGAACATCTTAAGTTTCAAAACTTCATCAGTAAGGTCTTTTATTCTAACTGTCCCACAAATTTCCTCAAAGTCCCTAATATGAAAATAAGGGTTCTCATCATCTTTTCCTAAGAATATAGGGATCATCTGAAGGATACTAGCTTTTATCTCGAAGTTAGCCGTATTGGCTGGCAATTTAATGCATGAAGCTCGGTTGGTCCCAGTTGGGAACATGTAATCTTTCAAAGTTGCCATCGCTGGCACAACTGAAGTACTAGGGGTACTTTCCTCACTAAGAGACAGATTCTCAAAACTGAAGTTTCCAAAAACGGGGCTCTCAAAAGAAGAGTCTTCGAGTTCCCCGCCTTCACAAGAAGAACTACTAGGTTTGTCACTAATCAAACGACCTAGAGTGTTTCTTTTCCAAGCCCGTTCTCTAATGAACTCGGACATACACTAGAAAAAGAAAATAAAAAGAAAAAGAAAAATCCTAAAAGGAAGGGAAGTTCTATGCAAACACAAACAAGGCTGACTCCACCACAACAAACCTAATGATATCTAGCAAACAAAAAGCATGATGGCTCCACTTAGATTGTTTTCTAGACCAGCTTCTAATCCTTCGAAAGGGAATTCGTTACAATTTAAGCAAACCCCTCTGGATCAATCCGAGTCAAAGTAAGTTGAATCAAGGCGAGGGAAGCTCTGTGGAGCTTTGATACCCAAGGCCTCACCGCTATTACAAGGCGGCGCAGTCACGCATTCAACTTCACAGAAACCATCATGACTTCGAAGTATGCTAAAAGAGTAACCAATATTTTTCGAGCGACTTTCCTACTAAGCTCGTTACCTATCGGTCTCGTTCTATTCAAATTTTAAGGCTTAGGTTCGCGTTAAGTATTGTTCTCCTAAGGCGGGCAAGAAGAGAACGGTGATGAAATCCGAACCCTTATCTTATATGGCCAGTCCTTGCCCTTTACTAGGAAATTAAAGCAGTCGTTTTCAAGTCCTCAACATATATTCACTCGAAGGAAGACAAGAACTCGCTAGCGTGGGATTCGCGAGTGTTTCGACAAACTTACCTCCCGTTCCTGGACGGGGGATGAACCGTTGTAGTCGACTCGGGCCACGACTCCTATGTCATGTACGAACCCGAGGGGCCGAGACGATATCGTAATCGTCGTCCTTCTCTGCACACAGTTTATATTTAATCTACCCTTCCGTAGGGTTTAAAAAAAGAATGTCCAAGTCCAAAAAGTAAAAGTGCAAAAGAAAAGGAAAGTCTAAAAAAATAAAAATATCTAAAAAAAATAAAAATGCCTCTCTTTTTTTTTTCTCTTTTATAAAATATAAAAAAAAATCTTCTTCTTTCGCTCCTTTCGCTTTGTCTTTAACTCCAAATCTTTAAGTATCCACCAAAAGCTTTGGCAAATATTTCTTTCGCTCCAAATCCCAAAATCTGAAAGGAAAAGACAAAAACCCAAAACGTAAAGAAGACCAAATAAATAAAAACCTAAAAGAAAATCTAAAAACTCTAGCCTAAAGACAAGTCCGCGTCGGCGCGGCGCCAAAAATTGATGTGACTCAATAATGTTGTAGTAAAAAGGTTCGTTGAGACTTGTGAAAGCAAAAGATTTTAGACTTATAAAACTTAAAAACAAACAAAACTTAGCTCAAAATTGATTCAAGATATGAGAAAATATCCAAGACACTGATTCCACTATTACACATGAATGAATAACGGTAAATAACCCAAAACTCTAATTATCTTTTAAATCCCTTGTTTCTTAATTCACAGATAATCGGAAAATTCCCAAAAATTAATTGTATCCCCTAAGCATAGATTATCTTAATACAAGCATAACCTATCTAATTGAATCACAACTAATGACGAAAATTATGCAAACAATTTAAAACTCGCAAAAGCGTTGATTGAGTGAATTATAAATTATAAATTAGAGAAAATAAAATAGTTACCAATTATTCATGCGTAAATAGCTTCCTCATTGCCTTGGTTGTGGGAGAATTAGCCTCTCATCATGTTGGAAACACGCTCAAAAATCATTATTATTGCTCAAAGGGTGTTTACAAAGATGAAATGGAGAATATGATGAAAATCGGGTGTTTGCAACGATTATAAGTGTTGCAAACACTTTGTTACAAAGAAGGTTAAAACTGTTATCGTTGCTTTTAAGTACGCCTCCGTATTACGACC